>PISX010007404.1:0-89466 GCA_004024625.1 Mellivora capensis
CGCGCTCGGTTTGAATCGGTTCGCGAAGCCGCGGGAAGGCGGCCCTCGGGCGTGCGCCCGGGAGGGACCACACCCGGCCTGTGCCCCGGCCGGCCGCGGGGGAGCAGCGGGGGTGCCCGGGAGGGCGGGCGGGAGCCTCGGAGCGCGCGGCTTTCTGCCGAACGCGGGGTCCGCCGTCCGCTCCCTCCGGGCGGCTGAGCGGACGCCCCCGAGCGCGGGGCCCGCGGGTGCGCGCCGGGCCGGACGGGGACCCCGCGGGCGCTCCGCGCGCGGAGACGGACCGACGCCCTTGCAGGACGCGCCGCGTGGCAACTCCTCCTTCCGCAGCCGCCGAGCTCGCCCTTTTGTTGCTTCTCGCCCCGCGGCCGCCCCGCGTCCTCACTCACCCCCGACGCAGCAGGCGCGGCGGGGGCCGCGGGGGGAGGAGTCTGCGCCGGAGCGCGGAGACCCGCGCGTTCGGGCCTCTGCTTTCCCTCCTCCCCTCCCCTCCCCTCCCGCCTCTGTAAAGAAATCCACCTTCCGGGCTCAGACTCCGAACCGCCCCAAAGTTCGGTGGAGACGCCTCCTCCCGCCCTTCAGAGAGCCCGTCCGAACTGGAAGACAGGGTGGATCCGGGCGTCCCGGCTCCGGCGAGCCCCCAGCGATGCGGAGCGCGGGGACAGGCTGCCGCCGCCCCGTCCCGGCTCTCCCGGGGCCCGGCCCAAGGACGCAGGACCAAACCCCAGAAAAGCAGGCCGCCCCTAATCTCCTCGCCTTCGCCGGGACCGGGGGTGACGGCAAGCTGCCCTCTCATTATAGTCTTGGTCTCAAGGTTAGAATTAGACCGTAGGGTAAGGAGCTGTCAATTAGGGGGAACTCGGAGCGATGCCATCTGAAAGCGGGACGCATCTCCTAGCAACCCCTGCATTCAGGGTGCGTCCTCGAGCTGCCGGCGGCTCCAGAGTCCTCTGGAAGACAGTGAAATGACCTTTACAGCTGCAGCAGATGCATCAGGAATTCTCCTTCTCCGTCCTCCATGGAGCCTGGGTGACATTTGACTGGAAGTGGGTTTGGATCTGGAAGGAATTAAGATTTTCCTGTTTTCCAGTGGCAGATGGTTTCCAAGGGAAGATTTAATAGAAGTATCTGGCCCCATGATCAGAAAATCTAAATTCAATCTGGAGGCTAGCTACCCTTGGCGTCCAGATAGGAGTCTGTCATGTTTATGTGTAAGTGGACATATTCTTCCCTCGCACCGCCTGTTTTATGCTTAGGAGGAATTTGCCAGCAGTTGGGAGTGCAGTGGCTATGGTTACCAGGGGAACTCTGCCTTCCCTTTATCTAGCACGGCAGGCCATAGAGAAAGCCGACAAGCATAAATCCTATCAAGAAAAGCACATGGTTATGCACCATTGATGTAGGGAACATCGCAGAATTTACTACGAGGATATATACTTGGTGCAAAAAAAAGAGAAAATCACATACATTCCTTACACTGTGGATTAGACTTGGAAATCGTGTTGTTGATTTCTTCTAATCTCACGCAGAGAGAAGGCAGAGAAGAAAAAAACAAACAAAAAACTGGGTGATGACCAGAGGGTGGGGGAAACGCCAGCCTTTGATTCTCTACTGGTGCCCACAGTAACAAAGGGGTACCTCCGAAATGTTGTAAAAATAGCACAGGCAAAATACCCAGCCTGCTGCGGGGTATAAATTAGGCATTGCTCTTGGAATTAAAGATTTGGCTTAACAAAGCTCACTTGTAAGAGGGCAGCCTCCTGGGCTAGCGGTGCAGACGCGGGGCCAGTCGCGGGCATCCTGTGCTCAGAAGGCTCCTGGGACTCGCCTCGCCTTCACTTCCGGGGCTCAGCCCTGCTTCTGCCGGTGGGACACGGCCACCACTCACGATGCCGTCCTCACCAAAATCCCATATCCACACCCACGTGTGCCGTGCAATTCATCATTGCCATAATGATCTTTTTCTTTTCTTTGTTGTGTTTAAATCATTCTCAAGTATTTGGGGGACAGTAATCTGAGAGCCAAGAATCAAACAAAATCCACGCCAAGGGGGCGGACTGATGGTCTTGGGTGGGAAAACAAAACCATTCTGAGAAAGGGGATTTTAGAGTACGAGGGTGCAAGCGGCTGTCACGCTGGCTGCTGTGAGTCTATGGACAGGGAGACTGGTTCTTTACTGTGCAGCATGATAAATAAGAATGCCCCCCCTCCAATTCAGCTGCCTCTCCCGGGATTTATCTTGACCCTCCCAGCGTGCAGATGAATTGCTCATTAAGCTCAGATGCACTTGCTTTCGTGTTGCTGCTTGTTGACACAGGAAAGCTTTCTAGAAAGAGGGGAGAGGCTTGAGGAACTCTGGTGTGTGTGTGTGTCTGTGTGTGTGTGTGTGTGTGTATCTGTGTGTGTGTGTGGATTAGATGCATATACAAGTCTGCTTTTGTTTACTTAAAAAATTAAGATTCCAGTTTAAAAAAGAAATCTAGCAAATAGATCACAGAAGACCCAATTCCTTAAAATCAAGTTATGTGTGACTTACAGGAATGAACCCTTTCTCATTAGTGAAGAAGGAAGATACAGCTTTATAAATGGTTTCTTGAGGCGAACATACCTAAGGTTATTTTCCTTCTGGTAATGCCATGTCAAATATATTTAAATTAAAGCCACTGAAAGTCTACACACTGTTAGAGCATTTTCACAAATACTGCTGTTGTTGATGCTTTAAAAGCTCAAATTTTCTCTAGCATGAAGAATATCACTGCATTTGTAACATGCCAGTCAGCACTAACCTGAATACAGTAAAAAAAAAAAAAAAAAAAAAAAAAAAAAAAAAAAAAAAAAAAAAAAAAAAAAAAAAAAAAAAAAAAAAAAAAAAAAAAAAAAAAAAAAAAAAAAAAAAAAAAAAAAAGAAAGAAAAGAAAAAGACTCAAAACAAAAACGAAAACAAAAGCAAGATTCATCAACAGCAATCAAAATTCACTTTATAAAAAAAGAAAAGACTCAAAACAAAAACAAAAGCAAGATTCATCAACAGCAATCAAAATCCACTTTATAAAACAGCAGACCAGTAATCTCCCCAGGACTGTGTGTTGAGCTGTCACTGCCCGTTCCCTAGGAGATGGCTGGAGTTAACCTCGTCCCTGCTGTAGGAGTTGAATAAATTCTCTGAGCATCATCATGAGGCCCTCGGGCCGCCTGCGGCTCATTAATCTGTTGGCCAAGAACCTCAATATCAAAGAGCTTTTGGTCTGTAAAAAGGGTCAAAGCTCAGGCTATATCTAGATGCAAATTTGACTTCTCCTGGGCTTTGGGAGTACCTTGCCTTACTAAGTTTTTATTATTTGATGTTGCAGATACCAGAATGCATCATTCATTAACCACGATCAGGATTTGGTAGTTCTTGAGTACACAGACTTAACTGAAGAAACGGATACCTCCTGGCTTCCACGACATAAAAGACCGGGCAGCATTTCCTGAGCTGTGTTGAAGGACTACAGCATTTCATTTACGTGTATGTTTTATTTTAAAAATATGCCTCTTTGAAAAAACATGAATTACTTTCTAATCCATTACACATACAATTTTTGACATATATATTTATATTTATATGTATGTCATTATTTTAAAATATTTCTTTATATGTTCAGCCAGTAGGTCTCGGGAGATGTTTATCTAGAGTTCGCTGTTGGCAAAGGTAATGGCACAGTAGAGCACCCACCCATGAATAAGAGCACCGAATTCTTTCTCAGCTCCCTGTTTGCTAAAGGACCTTGAATAAGTCACAGTTTCTAGTGCCTCTGTCTCTGCATATGAAGAAAGGTAGTTTTTATTATAGTGAATTATTTGAAAGGAATGATGTGATTTAGACTCTTGTGCAAATATAGGCCATTATTTCTAAACTTTTATGTCAGTTTTGGAGGACATTAAAAAATACGTCTCAGGGCGCCTGGGTGGCTCAGTGGGTTAAAGCCTCTGCCTTCGGCTCAGGTCGTGATCCCAGGGTCCTGGGATCGAGCCCCACATCGGGCTCTCTGCTCCGCGGGGAGCCTGCTTCCTCCTCTCTCTCTGCCTGCCTCTCTGCCTACTTGTGATCTCTGTCTGTCGAATAAATAAATACAATCTTTAAAATATATATATTAATATATAATATACAACATATATTATAAATATGAGATACATATATATATATCATTATCATCCAACAGAATTGCTAATCTTAAAAAGCAAAAAAACAAAACAAAACAAAAAACAACAACAACAACTGTATTTACAGGATCCTGCTAAACCCCACATTGCCCTCCTGCACCCAGAGAAGCATCCCTCACTGGCCATACTTAATTGAAAAAAAAAAATTTTCTAAAGGTACAAATGTTAGTGTCATGTAGGTCACTTGATTTTCCTTCTCCAAGGGAGGTAGCTAAGGCAATCCATGAAGTGATACCTTACGTGTCAGACCACACGCTTTATTTTTCACCTGCTAAATCATGAGCACTAGCCTTTCTCCCTCTTACCACCATCCTTGCCTTCTTATAGTTACTCATGGTTATGGTGACAAATTTTCCTCAACATGATAGGATGTTCCCAACCTGAAAAGCTATTGCTACAGCCAGAATCAGGAGCTGGAAATTCAAAAGCTATGATGAATCAGGAAGAAATAACAAGAGATGTTTATCCCAAGAAAACATCTATGACAAGATGCACACCTCTTACCTACGGTCTTCACCTTAAATGCATTTGAGCGAAATCTTGTTCTCAGCTTCTATTCCTAATTTTGTAAGAAAGAATTATGGAAAGCCATGGAAAAATACAGTTTAAAGCATGAAGCCAGGTGAAGCGACTGTTCTCTGTTGAGAACCATACAAAGGCTCAGTGATAAAGGCCTCGGCTGAAGACTCACTGTTTTACTCTGTTGCAGGTTTCTACTGGGAAAAGCCTGAGGTTGAAATATGTGGGTGTGCGCACATAAATACACATGAACATAACACATGCACAGACAGAACCGGCAGGTTAATGGAATTCTGGAGTAACGAAGCTTTCTTGAAAGTTGGAATCAGTTGTCCAAATCTGATTTTACCGTATTTCCATATTCTGCAGAGCACCGTGTTTTGATTGATCCCTTCACCCTGTGACCAAAGAAGCAGCTATTCCGAGGCAGGAGCGAAGCAAGTACCATGTTTGTGCGCCGAGATACCGACCACGCCCGTCCTGTGATAGTGGACCCAGAGATGTGACTAGATGACTCTTACTTACACAGCACCTAAGCGGATGAACCCAAGTCATTCAAGGAAAGCTGCGCTGGTCTTATGTCGCCCATTATGTCACCCATGCTTTGAACTTTCAGAGATTTATTCACGAAGGCAATCCTGGACTGGAATTCAGAGTGGGTGAGGGGCGGCTGACTGAGTCCAGGAGCCTGCGGGACCCTGGGGCCCACTGCTAGGCAACAGCCCATCCCCAGTGCCCTCCAGCAGACAGACCACAAAATGAATGACCTCATCTACAAATCAGCTATTTGATATGCAGATCGGACCACAGGCCTCTTCAAGACCCAGCACTCTGCAGGCAGCAGGTGCAGCGAAGAAGTCGTCATTTGAAAAGCTGGGCTGCCTTCCTCTCTCCCTCTGGCCCTTAACAATTTCTGAAGCTCTATTATCTTCATTTTTTATTTAGACGGTCCATTTACAGAATCAGGGTTCATCCTCCGCTCTTGGATCGGAGGCCTAACCTTAAGCCTAGACATGAGGCCGGATTCAGAAGCCACAGGAGCAACTGAGGGAGGATAACATCATCTGGACTCTTCTGAATAGACGGCAGAACAAAACAGAAACACTGGGCAGTCTGGCCACAACGCCATTCTGCACGCGGTCCCCGCCTCCCATTTCCAGTGACATACGCCTCCTTGAAAATAATTATGGGTGCCTATAACAGATGTAAAATGTGCTTTCCCATGTGTGCTGGAAGCAACAATGCAAGTTAAGGATGAGATGAAAATATTCGCCTCCATTTTTCCCGATTAGCTTCCTTTTGTGGTCACAACGGCATTCAGAGGGGAGGCTGGATGACACCCAGCAGAGTCGTGGCTCGCTGGGTCATAGGAGGAAGGCGTTTTTCTCAGCCAGCGTGTGCGTAAATAAATAAAGGAATGAGCAGTCACTACGCCCCCACTCCCCAGACTTCACACCAGCGGTGAGATGGTGCGTGGGCTTCATGCGGCTGTGCAGTGCAACGTGATATAATTTATATCGTCCGCGGTTGCAGGTTATATCCTGAAAGTCATGGACTACTTTGGTTTTATGGCTCTGCTGCAGCTATTAACTAAATGAAAGAGTTATTCATCTAAAATCTGGACTCTGCACCATGCCCAAGCTCAAGTTCATCAAGATCCACTCGTGTACGATAGGCAAAAAAATACCAGAGTTAGAAGATTGCGCACAGTGGGGCCAGGGGTTGGCTGGGGGGTTGATGTGGAAAAGCAGCTCGTCAGAGCGGGGTGTCAATACAGGCGTGTTTGTCGAATCTCTGCTCTACGCCTCCCTCCCCATTTCTGGAAGGTCTCGCGTTCCAGTCGGAGCGGATCCCCAACAGCTGGTTTGGACGGCGTGTGTGTATGTTGTCTCCGTATCAAATACGGAGCCTGGGCATGTATCCGCACAGACACTGGAGGGGTGTGCGTGTGTGCGCGTGTGTGTGCGTGTGTGTGCGCGTGCGTGCACATTTTGGGATAGCTATAGAAAGACACGGACCCAGAGGTGAAATGAATATTTGGCTTTTTGTCATAAAAACATGCACTGTTTTGTCACGAATCAATTTCTTCTCAACTGCTTATAAATTTATCTATTTTCAGGGCCTATGAGTTCACAACTTAAAGTTAAATATAAATAAGTCACCAGCGCATGCTTATTCTGCTAACTGGGGATATGGCTCAACACACTGGTGTCCGAGATATTTTAATCTCCTCCTTAACCTTGGAGAGATCTTTTCCTCAAGAATCATAGGTGCCGCTGGTGAAAACCACAGTGGGGGGTCTTACGTTAGCAAACACACACAAGCTGGGGCCCAGGAAAGGGTGGTGAATGAAGTTTAAAATCCTGTGGCTGTTTCTTTTGTCCATCCACCCCAGAAGCAGAGAAAGGGTGGCTTGGACCCTCACTCAAAGTGAGAGCTTTGAGTCTGTTTTCAGATGCTGATCGTCACCCTTTGTTTCCAGCTGAATACTCCTGCCCACGCCCCAACTGGGCCTTGAGGCTCAAAGCTCCCATGGGGCTGGATGGGGAGCTGAGGCCTCCAAGAAAGTAATTAAGGTTTAATAGGATTCTTATCACAGAGAAGAATATTTCAAATGCCCCAACGCCACATAAAATCAATACTAACTAGTAAATATCTGGGGCATATGTACCATGTTTCAATTGTTTTCATGGCATCATTTTGGGATCACGGTGGTGTGAAAGAAGGGTGGGGTCTTGGATCTCAAGGAGCCGCCCTTTGACTTGAGTTAAATAAACGTAACTAAGGCTAGCGGGGGAGGGAAGAGCTAGGCAGCAAGGGTGTGTGGCAGGCAATTTACTGGCGTCCTATTTAACCTCCCGTACAGTGACTCTCAGAAGGAAGCATGCCGCTTTCCACTCTGCAGGGGAAGAAAGCTGGGGGTCCGAAAAAATGAAGTCACTTGCCCAGGGTCACAGGTGACGCTGGAGGAGGCAGAATTCAAACCCACAACCTCCCCACTCTGTTCTGACCCTTGTTTATTCCAGGCTCCAGGCACAGGAGTAGAGAAAAGAGATTTCCAGATTTGACCATCCAGCTGCTCAAGCCCTGCTTGGCCCGGGTAGATGAAGAGGAGGAAACTGGACATTCTGTCTGAGAAGAAAATGACTGAACAAAGGTCGAGGCTGGTAAAAGCCCAGAGTATGTGGAGGGTATTGACTAAATCAATTTGGAGTCATAATTTTATTTTATTTTATTTTATTTTATTTTATTTTTAGAGAGAGCAAGAGTGAGCAGTAAGGGGAAGGGACGGAGAAAGAAGGAGAAACCCAAGCCGGCTCTGAGCTCAGTGTGGAGGCTGAGGTGGGGCTCAGTCTCATCCTCCTGAGATCATGATCTGAGCTGAAATCAAGAGTCGGATGCTTACCAACAGCCACCCAGGTGCCCCTGGATTCATAAAATTTTGAATCATAAAAAAGAATGCCAGGAACATGTAGCCATAGATTGTGAAGGACCCAACTTCCAGGACATGGAGTTTAATTCTTCAAATGCTGGTCAGTCATTAGAATCGTTCGGACATATAGCTACCAGGAAGGAGTACGTTAGAATGTGCACCATGAACAAAAATTTGCCCTTTCCAAGGAGACAGGCTTTGTGCCTTAATAGATTTGCACCTGAGAAAAGCAGAGATGGGAGGGTGTGCTAAGTATTGTTTCATTTGTCATCACTTTTGCTGTGCTTTCGGTTTGATTGGATGTTGAATGAGATGCCACGGGCTCTGTCCTGAACCAAGTCATCCCATGTGTCCTTTTCCTCTGCAGTGTTGGTGTTTCTCTGAAAGCCCCATGAGAATATAAGGTGTGTCTTCAGGGGCAGTAGGCACTTCTCAAAGCGGAGGACATGACTCTTCTCTGAACTCCTGACCATGTCCTACAGTAGGTGCTTAATACAGATCTGTTCACTGAGGTTTTTCAGGGAATCAGAGCAGGAGCAGAGTGCTAAGCCACAGGGACACATTTCTTCTGGGCTCAGAAATGTGTGTTCACACTGGAGATCTCAGGTCAGTGCTCTAAGGAAAAAGGACAGAGGTGAAGAAAGGTAAGATCAGTGCTCCCTGGAGAGTGAGAATATAGCCCACATCTTTCAAACCCCAAATCTTGTTTTAACAAGGGTAACAGACGGCCAAAGAATGGTTTAAAATTGGCTTTAGTCTGGATGTCTGTGCCTATTTAACATATATATGTGCTTTATTTGAAGTAGGTCCTTGAGCCTAAGACCAAAATACTTTGGAGAACTGTTATTTATTGGAACAGCACCATTGTTCTGGTAGAAACAAGGGGAAGGAATGCGTGTTCCCATGTTAAGGCACAACAGCCAAGAAGGTGAAAATAAAACCCAGCGCGGTGAATTGCAGGAAAAGATGGGGCCGTGGTGCTTCAGCCTAGGAGTATCTCCGCAGCCTTCTCAAGTGGAACAAGGCAGGCTTTTCTCACTCTGGGACAGCATGTTCTATGTTCTAGGTCCACTCCTCCTCACTTGACCACTGTTGACATCCAAGCTGAAAGCAAAACCACGAATTCATCCTAGGCAGCAGCAGGCAGGAAGCGTGTGTTCAGACAGCAATGGTGTGGGCATGGTCTTACCTGGACTTGAAAGCTAAGCCAGCCAACTGCTCATGGAAATGCTTTTGAACTGGGTCTCGCCAAAAGGTCTCCATGTTTCCTGCACGTATTACATGCTCCATTTCTCTTCTCTCATTTCTCCAGGAGAAGGAGAAACATCTTTCTATACTTTTTCTAAGCTTAAATTATTTATTCAAATGTTTTCAAATTTGGCACAATTCCAGAGCACTTTTTTTTCCCCCCAGCAATTTTCTCTCATTTTTTCCTGAGCCCGTGTATATTTTAAGCAAATTCTCATCCATATGGTCCTCATTTCTGGTCTCTTAATTCATCTATATGTTGTGCTGTTTGTTATTTGAGATTTTTCTTTAGGTTCATATTTGTAGGTTTGTATGCTTGTTTTTATTGTTTGTTTCCTTCAAAAAAAGGGGCTTACTTATGCATTACAGAAAATAGTTTTGTATTAATGGATTTGAACATCTTTTCCTCCACACCCTAAGAACGGATGACATTTATGGTGGACTCATGATGCTAAGACAAGAATGGGGTGGTTGATGTACTGTATCTCATTTACTCCTCCCACAGACAGGCGCTGGAAAGAAGTAGCACTCCCATTTTGCAAGTGGACCCAAGAAAAGAGAACATACCTGAGAGGTAAGATTCTTCACATGAAGTCTCATGATTCAGAGCACTCTGCTTCCCAAAGCTCACACTTTTCCCATCATATTCCATTGCCTGGTACCATATCTAATTTGTGTGTAGGGCAAGCATTATATGAATGTATGTTTATTCATAATCCAAACAAAATATGCCACATTCTCCTTTTGGGAAGATTTCATGGAATTATCTTTGTACCTCTCTGAAGAGTTATATGTTTTGACACCGTTTTTGGAAAGTCAGCACCAATATCTCCATCCGTTGTTGCTGGAGCCTCTCAGCTTCACAATCACCCATCAGTTAATATCTGCATCAGGGGATCACTGGAATCCTGGAGACCTCATGGACTGCAGGCAACCAAACATACAAATTACATTCCTATCTTTGCTGTAAATTTTGCTCTCTGCTAAAAAGACAATGACCCTGAAACCATGAGTGCTCTTAAAGAGATGCTGAAGTAAGTGGTCACTGCAGTCATGGCTACAGAAATAATGAGAGGTCACAGTGTGCAACTTACCCCATCCTCAGGACGTGACAGACTCTGTGTCTCCATGTCCCACTATCATGATCTGCTAAATAGGTCTGATGATGGGTGTTAATGCTTCTGGTAACCACTTCCAATGTGTGTGTGTGTGTACATGATGGGGGGGTCCATGCTGGCAATCAATTCTTGGACACGAGCTGGACATCGGGTGTCCTATAATTCAACCAATTCTGACACTATTTAACTGGAGATTGCCTTAGAGTCTGTAGGTTAGGGGTTCAGCCCTAGAGTGCTGCCCCTTCCCTGACCACCCCAGATGCCAGTTGCAAGTCCAGTGGGTCACCTGTGCTTCTGACCTACCAACTACAGACTAGAGGTTCCAACAACCCCTTCCTTAGGTGCCATTAATTTGTTAAGCAACTCACAGATTTCAGAGAAAGATTCTACTTGCTGGATCACAGTTTATTATAAAAGGGGATAACTGAGGAACAGGCAGATGGATGAGAGACTTAGGGCAGAGTACAGGGAAAGGGTGAGGAGTGTGCACGCCTCAGTCACTGAGAGCACATGTGAATGGCCACCACAGGATTCTGGCCATCCCCTCGCCTCTGCTTCTCTAGAGAAGCCTTCCTGGAAAGTCATTCTGGGATTCTAAATGGTTGGAATTATTTTTAAAGATTGATGTATTTATTTTCAGAGAGAGAGAGAGAGAGCAAGTGTGAGGTGGAGGCACAGAGGGAGAGCGAGAGAGAAACTCAAGGAGACTCTGCACTCAGTGCAGAACCAAAGGCGAGGCTCAATCTTATGACCTTGAGATCACGACCTGACCTGGAACCAAGACTCAGATGCTTAACCAACAGCACCACTCAGGCACCCCCTGAACAATTTGAATTTTTTGAAAGAGAGAGATATACCAGGGGAAGTGAGTCTTTAGCGGTGAAGGGACCGTTCATGCTCCCAGAGCCAGTGAGGAGCTGAGCTCAGACTCCAATCCGGCTGCGTCTTCATTCCAAGTCCTTGCACGTGGCTGCTGTTGTTTTCAGGAATCCAGGCAATGTACAAATTGCCTGAGTTGCTGCTGCTGCTGAGTATTCCAATTACACACTTGCTGTATTTCAAACATGAAAATGATTTGTGTAGGTTGGTTTACATAGGAGTGACATTCAATAAAAGAAATATGTTCTTGATCTTTGATTTGCTTAACAAGCAGCTTTCAACTTTCAGTTTTATTAATTGCTCTGAAAACCTACAATTTAGGTAAAACTAATTACATTTGATTTTACTCATTCGGTTAGCTCTCTTTTAATATAGGTGGGATTGAAAACAATCACTCTCATCTATATGTGTCATATATGATATGACAATAGGAAATACCAGGAGACATCTATCCACTCCTTCAAAATTAGATCTAACTTGATTTCTAATGAAGGGTTTGCTCTTGCAAGAAATTGCCTTGACAAGTCTTTTCTTCCAGGAATCAGTTTTTTTTTTTCTTTTCTTGTTTCTCTTTAAAACCAATTTCCTTCTGGCACCTTTTTATACCTTCTACAACAAGGAATGACCAGTGTTAATTATAGAATGGATGCCTTCTTTGGAATTCACACTTTGATCAAGACAGACATGGTATTTGTCACACGAGGGGGCTGGTGGCAAAATTTTGCAGAGAAGGAGTTCACGGGGGTAGGGAGTTTGGTTCAGAATAAGAGGTTATTGTGAGCTTTTATACTAGGGCTGAGATTTTGAAGACAGTGACAGACATAATTCTGCACACCCTAACTGCTTTTCAAACTGTGAATCAGAAATCAGAAATTCAAGTGTGTTGGCCCAAAAGAAACCAGATATCAAAATGAAAAATAGAAGGTCAGACAAAAGGGTTCCACACATTTTCATTACCCAGGGCTCACTGAGCAGGTCAGTCTCGGCCGGGCTAGCCAGATTAGAGTGATTCTATGTTGAAGACATCCTAATCCCTGAAGGTCCATCACATGGTCATATAATACCTGATGTAAATGTGAGATGTCTCCGCATGTCACACCTCTTTTGTAGTAAAACAAAACCCTACTTATGGCGGAAAGAAGGCTTAGATTTAGAAATCATACTCAAAATCGTGAGAACCCAGCCCTACTCAAGGCCATCTTGCAGACGTCTCAGGGACTACGACGTGTCCCACCAGGAAACACATGGCCTTGACTTTCATCATCCTTAACCTCAAGGCGCCTCTCTCCAGCTCTTTCTGTAGATGTGGTGTATGATCTTGGCACGTTGGCTCAATTCTCCCAGATCCACTTACTCCTTATTTAAATGGTGATAAACATCTTCTCTCATGCAAGGCAGCTGGGAAGTACGTAAGGATGATAATATGCATGGAGGGCCTCACAGGCAGCAGATTTCCACATTTTTTTAAAAGATTTTATTTATTTATTTGACAGACAGAGATCACAAGCAGGCAGAGAGGCAGGCAGAGAGAGAGAGGAGGAAGCAGGCTCCCCGCTGAGCAGAGAGCCCGATGCGGGGCTCGATCCCAGGACCCTGGGATCACGACCCGCTGAGCCACCCATGTGCCCCAGATTTCCACATTTTGATGGATTTATTTTTCTCTCTTTTTCCCATTGTCAACTTCTACTCCAAAAGGTAGCTTAGAATCCAGGAGAAAATGGGACAGAAGTGCATTTGTTATTCTGTGGTTTCTTCTTCTGCTTTTAGGCAGAGACCTACGTAACACAACTTCTATGTGGGGGTGCGCTCCTGCGCTAACACCCGCGAAGCCTGCAGCGAACTCGCACAACCAAGTAGACCATCAACCACACAGTGAGCTTGCTTTGCCGTTTCCGAGTCCCGAACACAGACAGCCCCTGAATCACAGCTGCCCGTGAACTCAAGGTGACCAGATCTCATGTGTCCAGAGAAAAGGTTTTGTCTTACGTCTCTGATAGTGGCTCCTTCCTTCCTTCCAGTAACACGATGGGGCCCCGTGTGGCCCCGGATCTGAGACCGAGACCAGCAGCAGCTGCCACTGCGGGTCAATGTGGCCTCCCTGCTCCGGGCATGGGACCAGCTGAGCAGAGAAGGCTTGTCACCTTGGATTACTCGCCCTATCCCGGCGCTAAAGAAACAAGATGTGAAGAATGGCCTCTCAAGAACATTTGATCCAGCCTGCAAAATCACTGCAACTTTAACCCTTCCCTGCTGGAGATCCATGTCTGGTCCTCAGAGGCATTTTCGATGGAACGTCATTTCCGATCAACGGCCTACACACAGACACACACACACACAGATATACACACACGTCAGACGCTGTAGGGAAAACCATCGTTTCTGAGGAATGGACAGAGAATGGACAGAACTGACTCTGCGTAATTTTCCTCTGGCAACATGTTGTGGTTAGAACGGCACTGGACCGGGTGGCAGGAATACTGGGTTCAAGTTTGTCTTTAGCTAACTGTGGACGCCGTGGTTCTGCCATCTGTCCAGGGAAGAAGCTGGCAGGATTGGCATGTGAGGGCCCTTCCAGACCCGAAATCCCCAACATCGCACAGCATCCAGGTCCAGGGCTTGAGACGCACTGACAGGGTTTAGGCTCAGCTCCGCAACTGACCTGCAAGTCACCAAACCCTTTAAGGTGGTTCCCAAAAGTGGGGATAATAAGAGTGTTTAATACATAGAATTATTCTGAGGGTTTTCATACAATAATTTAATCAAACAATTTTGCTCTGTAGTTAGCCTATAGAAGGAACTCAGATTTAAAAATTATACTCAGGATTGTTTGTAGGATCCGTGTAGCTGTTGATCACCATTAATGAATTTAGAAATGAGATGGCTTTAAAAATTGGTTGTTCAGTGAGATGTGTGGATTTCCACTTCTGCAAATTCCCCTGCATTACTGGGCCAGAAAATGTACAGGAAAAAAAAACACAACATAACACAACAAAACCAAAACAAACAAAAAGACAACACAGATACGGACCACGTAGAACATTGCTCTCCCAATGACATCTGGGGCCTGGCCACTCGAGGGCCCTACGGCTGCCCTGAGCGTGCCCTGGCATCTCTGTTCCTTTCTCCTTCCTCACTTCTGGCAGGTCTGCTCATATCACGTAAGCGACTCGTAGAAACCCCATTGACAGTCAACCTGCATAGAAAAGCCAAAGGATAGAGTCAATGCAATTAACCCAAAGTGAAGTCCTACTTCGAAAAAATTCTCCCACTCTATTCTTAGATTTATAGTACAAGGTTTTCACTGTAATAGCTCTTGTAAATTAATTGCAGACACAATTGTCCATGGGCATTCTCAGAATAAGTGGCAAGTACTTAATTGCACCCTGAATTAGCCAATTCTGCCCGTAATCAACCATTTGAAGACAATTAATTGCATGCATAATATTTGCACCTGCAACTAATTGGAGACCCTTACATTGTTCCTGGAATAAATAAATAAATAAACAAATAAATAAATAGCAACAACGACAACAACAACAGAACCAGAGGCTACTCTTTGAACGCAGTCGTTCATGGTCCTCGGTCCACGGAGCTGGGAGGAGAGGTGGCTGAGGAGTCACTGCTGCCTCAGTGGAAAAGTGACCTTAAGTCGTCAGGAGGAGCAAGGTTGGCGGGATGTTCTTCTTTGCCCGTGTTCCCTTCCCCCCTCCTTATCATCACTGCAAACTCATTGTATTTAAACCTAATTTCTTCAACCATGTAATCATAAAACTTGAGGCTACCTAAGGCCTGGGAAGATTAAGACCATCCCACATACTGAAATAGTGTTGTTGTTTTAAAAGAAAGGCTAAGTCCTCTGATTCTTGCTCTGGTTTTATCCAGAAGCTACTGACGGCACGTGCCAAGGTGAGGAGCAAATGCCCTCTACGGCCTGTGGGTCATGAGAATAATCACGTCTGCATCATTAGTCTAGAGGGGTCATGTTTGTCTGGGCTAGAGCCGTCTCTCACTCTCAAAACAATAAATTGCTATTAATAATAATAACAATGAGGGGCGCCTGGGTGGCTCAGTCGTTAAGCATCTGCCTTCAGCTCAGGTCATGATCCCGGGGTCCTGGGATCGAGCCCCACATTGGGGTCCCTGCTCAGCGGGGAGCCTGATTCTCCTTCTCCCACTCCCCCTGCTTGTGTTCCCTCTCTCGCTGTGTCTCTCTCTGTCAAATAAAAAATCTTAAAAAAAAATAATAACAATGAAGGTTATACCAACAGCAACAATCACTAGAATCCCTGTGTAGAAAAGGCTTTTGCCTCTCACTGTACATAATCTCACTTAAATTATAATAGCATCTGTAGAGGAGAAAACTGTGTATAGAAGCTGCCTAATTTCCCTAACAGTGCACAGCTGATAGGTCATGGAAACGGAATTTAAGCTTGGATAATCTAACCCTGCAAAGTGCTTAGTACAGCCAGAGACACTCTCAATACTCAGTTAAGATTGACCAAAATGCTTATAGCCCCGTTACTTTCTAAGTTTGTTTTCTCTGAACGGCCACATGGAGGAGGGGGTGTAGTACTGTGGGATAAACACCACGTGCTCCTTATGTTCCACTTACTGTTCTGCGTGCTTCACGTGACCTAAGTCAATTTAAATTCCATAACAGGGACCTGAGAAGATCTCATTAGCATCCCCATTTCACGGATGATAAAACCGAGGCCGAGAAATATCACCCAACTTGTTTAAGAACATACAACCAGCAAGCGGATGAGAAGGATCCAGACCCTGACAGTGCAGCTCTGGAAGGTGTGTCCTCAACTATCACACTACATAACCTCTTCCAACCTGGACGCATGGATTTGTCTGTTAAAAATGTGTCTGTATGTACGTAAACGTGGATGCGGCGATAGAGCTCCCTGTTAACAATGAATTTATAAAATAAACATAAAATCTGTCCTGGACGCCAGATGTTTGTTTTCTGGGAAGATGAGAGGAAATTCCTCTGTTTTCTCCCCACAGAAGAAGCTGGAGCCCACTGGTTGTAGGTTGGTCCTGGAAGGAAGAGCTCTTGCTGGCGACTCAGAAAATGATTTGTGGAATCATCCAGAAAAGTGGCTGAGAAACGAAGGCAGGAGTAGGGACAGAGCAAAGTGTGGATGCTGGACCAAAGCAGATGGCAAGGCCAAGAGGAGAGGCTGGCACAGGCTCCCTTGCAGGAGGTGAGGCTCCAACAGGGGCTGGGGGTCAACATGAACCATGCTGTGCTGGGCACGGGGGCTGCCCCTGCTGAGCCAGGGTCGACTGCTCCCATGCCCGGTCATTCTAGGCCGTCCTGAGTGTCTCACGGGGATATGGGGATCATGAGCGAGCAGCATGGCTTCCTGCCTCCTGGAGATAGACCCCCCCATATTACAGGCTGAAACCACCGATGGTTGAGCTGCCATTGCGTAGAAGAACTTGGGCGTCCAGGTAAGTACTTTGTGAAGAACAAACAGAACCGGGGTCACACAAGGGGAGCGGGTCGAGGGGAGCGTCCCAGCGAGGTAAGCCACCACCACGGTTCAGCAACAGACCTGACAGGAGACTCTGGGGAAAAGTGGGGAAAACAAAGAGACACAAACACTTGGTGGCGGAAGTGGGGCAGGCATGAGGTAGCTCCTGTGACAACGATAAGCTTTAAAGTCACCAGGACCCTTTATGGTCACCGCTCCCAGACACAGACCTCAAACACGGCATTGCCAGCTTTACCGATGATCACTGTGAACCCAGCAAAGCAAACGAGTCAGTGCCTCCTCCAGGAGCTCCATCATCCTGCGGCTCTCAGGGCGCCTGCGTGGCTCCTGGGTTAAGCATCAGCCTTTAGCTCAGCTGATCTCAAGGTCTTGGGAGGGAGTCCGGTGTCAGGCTTCCTGCTCCGTGGGGAGTCTGCTTCTCCCTCTACCCCTCCCCCCTGCTTCTGTGCGCACACTCCTGTGCTCTCTCTTTCTCTCTCTCGCTCTCACGTGAATCCTGTGGCCCTAGACCCAGGCATCGGATTGTTGGGAGGCTGCTTTTACAATCAGAATCCCTCTTCCTTCAGTCTGTGCTTCCCAGCTTCTCCACAGCAGGAAAGAAAGGCTGCTCCAACGTCTCCTGAATCAGGGACTCCACACTCATGCACCTGTTGATGAGGGACTCCCCACCTTTCCTCCCTGTCCCGGTGGAGTTCCCAGGCAGTGAAAACCATCCTGTCAGCGTCGTACTTGTTCTTTAAGAGGCCGTTTTCTCCTGGTAGAGTAATCCTTTCTTTTCTCCGTCTCATATCTGTCATCTACTTAATTTTAAATTATTGTTTTTTGTCTTGTTTTGGTTTGGTTTGGTTCTTTTTGTTTGTTTTTTTTTTTCGGTCACGAGTTAATGGGAAATGGGTGAATCCGTATTCTGCCTCTCCCTTTGTAACATTAAGAGCACAGCTAGTGTTATAACATCTGATATTCCCATAACTGGAGGTGAACAGAAGTGGGTTTGGTACCCAGTACACAAGCCTCTCTGAGTTTCGTAAGTCGGAAGACCTGGGTCCCTGTGGTGGGCCGCAGTGCCTCCTTCCTGCCCATCTTCCCTGGGAAAAAACACACTGATTTTGCCTTGTGAAAGTGCCTCTTCCCAGACACACACCACAGCAGGTCCTCATCTTCTAGAAGGATCATTCATCCTGAATAATTCGTACCTTTCCACGGTGCTATTCCAGTCAGGAGGGCCAGCCCACCAGGTCTAGGGAGTTGCCATAGTTTCCTAACATTTATTCATCACACACAGTTCGGGATTTTTAATAGACATCCAGGATGCCGAAGTTGTGGTCAGCCATCATCTTCAGCTTCCTCTGCGTGGTGACTTTTTGGACTCGTGCTGTCATCCACATTTGTTAACGCCTCCCTCCCAGCTGGATTTCAAGGCCCCATTCTGTCTCCAGACAGAATGTCAGCATGGAATTAACGTACACTGGGGGATTCAGCTCCGGCCGCCCCAGCATCTGTTACGCTGTCTTCGGCTTTTTTCCTACCACCCACCAAAACTTAAATTTAAAGCTTCCTCAACAAAACTGGCACGTGTCTTATTTTTTTTATTTTTTTAAAGATTTTATTTATTTATTTGACAGACAGAGAGAAAGAGAGAGAGAACACAAGCAGGGGGAGTGGGAGAGAGAGAAGCAGGCTTCCTGTTGAGCGAGGCTAGATCCCAGGACCCCGGGATCATGACCCCAGCCAAAGGCAGACTCTTTACAAGGACTGAGCCACCCAGGCACCCCTAGTAAATGCAAGCTCTATGAAGGGAGATCAGTATGTGCCCGATTCTCCGTCCCCAGGTGGGTGCCAACAGCAGTGAGGGGAGGCGCTGCCGGGGAGGACGGCGGTGGGCAAGACAGAAGGGCTGCCTGAGGACCTGGGGATGTGAGCTGAGACGGGAGGAAAATACAACTGTCTCAGCTCAGGTCAGCCTTCCAGCCTGGTGCGATTCCTACTTTCCCCCGAGCTCCTTCCCCACCTCCATACGTGTTCTCATTACACGCGTTCCTGCTCCCGGAAGCCTAGAGACCGCGCATCCCCTCCTCCCTCCGCGGCCCCACAAAAGCACCCGGATCCCTCCAGGAGCCTCCTGACCAGCCCATGAGCGTGAACTCATACATGCATAATTTATGCAGACATGCGTTCCCTGACTGAGGCCGCAACATGCGGAGTCTGACAAAAGCAATGAAAAGAACTGCTCCTCGACTAGGAGGCACAAATCAGCTGCCGGGCCCCAGTGGTATTGTGGAACACGTGCCTTCATAATGTTAAAATCTCTCCCCAGCCTCTGTGGAGCACGCTTCAAAGGCGACAGCATCCCAAACCACAGCGTCTCTTTAGAACACGGTGACAGCAGAGCTTTTTCTCACATTATTTGCAAGTTGCTCACCTTGCCCCCTCTTCCAGCTTGACCTAATTGCCACCTGCCAGGCAGTGGCCGCGTGTAAAATGCGGTCCTATTATGGAGGAAGGTGGTGTGATCATACAGCCCGTCACATCCAAACAGCCAGATTGCAAAGAGCAGATGGAAAGAGAGGGTGGGGGGAGGGGTCAGGGTAAGAATGAAGAATTCGCTTCCCATCTATTTACCAGGCTACCCATCCCTCCATACATAAGTGTTTATAAAACGGTTGTTTAAAATTAAAAATGGAAGAGAACAAAAACCTGCAAACAGATTAGCCGAAGACAAAAAGGAACCTCAGAGCTGGAGGCATTCGGTGTTCAGAGTTGGTCTGAAATCCCTTTCTCTGGTTGGAGCTGCTGGCACCTTCTTCCCGTTTCCACCAAGCCTGGCCTTTGAAGCAGGTCAAACACCGAGGATCTGTTTTATCAAAATTACACCACTGCTTGACTATGGTCTCTGGAGTTCTGGTCTTAGGCACGGAATATTAACGAAATAGGAAGGAGACAAAGAAAGAAGCCTACTGAGTGGTTGCATTTTTGTTCCCAGATCATCTCTGGGAGAGATGAGAGTCTGTCATCTCATTAACAGGTCTGAGTGGGCTTGTGGAATCCATTTGAATCTAGCTTCAAAAAAAGGCTGGGTTTTCCATCCAGGGCAGAGGCGTTTCTCAATGGAGACTGAGTTAAGTGTTCACTAGGGAACTCTTAGATGAGTCCCTTAAAACATCCGGGTTAAAACAAATATAACAATGTGGGTCAGCTATATTTCAGTGAAAAAATAAGTAAAAAATAAATAAATAAATACCCCAGAACAAAAAACTGAGACTTTGAAGAGAACCTCTACATTATATTATTGCCTTTGTGGGGTGTATGGATGTGCTCACTTTCTGTGGTGTAAAGCAAAATTCTGTCCATCAGGCTCTCCATCTAGAACCTTGTTTGAGGCTGCAGCAAGGACGTGAAGACACACGTCACATTTTTGCTGGCGAAGAATAAAGAATCCTGTAACTTGAACAATCGTGCAGGGACACAGGTGAGTGGGTGGAAACTTGTCAATGGAAAGAAGCAGATGTTTCAAATTTACAAATAAAACAAGGCTCTGAGAAAAATACACACTTTGGGGGGAACTTTATAACACAATCGGCTCATGAACATTCTGGTCTGTGTGTGGTTTGGAAAATAGCTCTCTCTTTATAAGATAACACGTCTCTGCCTGCACCTTATCCATGACCTGTCCAAGGCATGGATTGACATAACTGCAAAGAAGGTACAGTACTTTGTGCTGAGAAAGTTTAATTCAGGGCTGCAAGTGTGCTCATATCAGCTCTGGGCACATTCAAGGAATTATGAGATTCAACATTGAATTTAAAGTCCTTTGTTCATCATACACCACCCTTATTCTCCTAGAAGTGCCAGGAGAGGGGCTGCAAATCTACTTCACAAGGCATTTCTTTGTCCTTTGCCATACAGTTTCTGTAGAATATGGGTTGGTTTTACCAAGATGGCAAGGCTCAGAATATGAAGAGTAAGCTTTGCCACCAGGGACACAAGGCCTCTAAGCTCCTGTGGCCTTCCAGGCAGGCCTGAATCACACAGAAACCAGGTAAATGCAGGAACCCACATCACACACACGTGAGGACTCATGGTCGTCCAGACCCAGGGTCATGTAGTGTCAAGCGAGGTCCTCTCTTCCCGGCAGTGACTGCACCACCACCAGACTCGATCCTGACCGGCAGAGATGAAGTTTTCGGAGCTTCTGACAACAGCTGGAAGAGTCCACCAATGACCTTGAGAAAACAGAAATTGTTGCTCTTTTGGGACATAGTTGTCGGGGAGTGATATACCACGGGGCTTCCTGCCGGCCTTCCGTAAAAGAACCAGTGTGTCTAAATTTGTTCAAATTAGCTGCAAGGAGAGGTTTCATGCTTGAGTGATGTTTGGGTGAGAGTGAGCTGGATTTTCCTTCCATCGAAGGACTGCTGTTTGCATCCAAGCACATGATGCAAGCGGGCCACTTCCACGATCCCTACTGGGGACATTTGGGGAACAGTTTTACACAAGAAAGGCAAGTCGTGGGGCATTCAAGGGAAAGCAGTAGATGAACGCTTCAGGGAAAGATATTTACAGGTTAAAGCAAACAAGCCTTCTTTGTTTCTGCAAAATCTCATTTTTGATGTCAGGGAATTCTCAGGGCTGTCCACTGATTTTCACAAACCATCACTTGCCACTTTTTTTCCCCCTAAACACTTCCTCTGAAGCCAAACAAAGACAGTTTAAAGGGCAGCCTATGGAAATAAGGTCTGGGCTGAGCAATTTGAGGCAAACACACCCCCTCCACCCAGACTTTGACTTCGAAGGCTACTTGCACAAAATCAGTAGAGGCGTAGCTTGAGAGTGGCACCATTTCTGACAGTGACTGGCGTTCTCAAGGGGCACAGTAGGTAGAATAATGTGGGAGAAGGGAGCAATGGTGTGCATCCTTCGGGGAAAGGCCATTGCTTAGAGGTTGGGCACACTGGGAAGTAAAGCAGAGAACGGGCTTTATCTTTGAGGTCACAGCTCAGACCCTGCAGACTGCAGACCAAGGCCATCCCAGTGCCTGTTTTCTGACTGAAGCTTTACAGGACTGCAACCTGGCCACTGGTTTGAGTATTGAGTGTGGCTGTTTTCACCAAAGTCTCTGTGACTTGCAAAATGAAAACTATTGACGGCCTGGCACTTTATCGAAAACATCTTGCCAGCCCTGCTTCCAAGCAATGGGCAACGGCTACAGTGCGTCCTTGCGTTATGACACGGGACCAAAAACAGAGGCTCGAAAGCAAGGCGTGGGAGCCACAGATCACTTTAAATTCTCCCAGCTCTATACCTTTGGACTCTCTCGCTTATTTTAGGAAATTGCATCATCAACAAAAATGCGTTGAACCACGTGCCAGACTGTAACTGAGTTAAGTTGTTTTGTGACCATCGTGACAGATTTTCTTTCATTATCTCTCATTTTTGATTCTCTAAAGAGTTGTCAAGCACAGAGCGAGAGCCAGGTAGCATGTGCAGATCGCTATATGGCTGGGGAACAACTAATTCCCGAAGTGCCAAGTGGCATTTCCTATGTTCCTCCCCAAATCACCAAGCCTTTGTTATTATTTAGACAGACACTTTCTATATCTTTACCCAAAAAACTGAGCCCAGGAGCATTTCTGGGTCTTAGTAGTAGGTCAAATACTAGTGAACTTTACAAGATTAGGGGTTGTTTTCCAGGACCCAAAGTAATATGGATTATGTTATGCAGAGAACTAGGTTTGAATATTTAAATAAAAAGTTGGCTCATCCATTGAGGAGCTAAAAGTTCAGCTTTATTTTTTTTTAAGATTTTATTCATTTATTTATTTATTTGAGAGTGAGAGCGTGAGAGAGCAAGAGAGAGCATGAGTTGGGGAGAGGCAGATGGAGAAGGAGAGGCAGACTCACCACTGAGTGGGGAGCTGAACATGAGGCTCGATCCTGGGACCCTGAGACTATGACCTGAGCCAAAAGCAGAGGCTCAACCAACTGAGCCACCCAGGCGCCCCTAAAAGCCCAGCTTTAAATACAGATTTCCTTAATAGAAAAGACGTAAAATACTCCAATTAGATTGTGTATTGTTGTGCATTATTAGTAAAGGTGAAAGGGATTTGTTTTCCCTTTGAATATGGGGAGAACTTTTCCTTTCCTGTGTGATTAGGGTCTTCCTGGTGGTGAGAATCACAGTTCTGAGCAAAATAAACAGGGCTTGGTTGAGAAATATGTTACTCATATCTTGTGGCATCTCAAGAAGAGTTTATTTGATATGAATTTGTTCTAAAATGTAGTCATTTAACAAAAGGGATTACCTGTGAGTTCATAAGGCTCTGGAGAAGAGAATTTACGTATTATTCTCTTGAATTTGTGAAATGATGCATTGATGAATACTCACTGGTCCCCATTTCTGTTGTTGTTGGTTTCTGTTCTTTGTTACTTGTCTCAGGTATCAAAGCCCATCAATAAATTGCTCATGATTTCCTCCTCAAAAATAAACCCTTTTTTTTTTTTAACTTCTTACTTGTATAGCAAGTGTTTCCAGCATTTTGGAGAATTATCATAAAACATTTGGCTAAGAGATGCAGTAGAAAGGGAAAGACTTTTGAAGGAAGTCAACACAACATTTGAATCCCAATGGCAAGACTCAATGGCCAGCATGATCTTGGGACATCGGACCTTATTTATCTCTTTGACCTGTATTTTACCGATGTATAAAGTAGGTCGTATCTGAAAATTGAAAAAGAGGACACAAAAGTAGTTGGATTCTTTTAGCCTCTCACTAGGCACTGGTTGCAGATCGGGTCAGAATGATAGTCTCTGGGCCGTTCCCTCAAGTCATTGAAGCAGGTGCTCCTGTTGAGCCAGGCTCCCGATGTGCTAACATGGTGAGCTTGAGGAAAGCTCTTCACACAAGTTTCCATCTTATTGTGTACAGTTGGGGTGAGAGCCACCCAGCCTCACTGAGCTGTGGAGCCCGAGTGAGACTGTTTGAGGACCATGGCTCTCAGAACCTGGTCACTCTGAGCATGACTCAGCATTGCTCCTCTGCTCGCCGACGGAGACTTGGTGGGGAGGTGATGTCTGACGAGCTTCCTCCCTCTTTCTTATCAGTCACCATCGAGAAAGCTGCTTTTCATTTCTCTGCATGTTCCTGTTTTCAGACATTGCACTTACTTAACTACAAACAACTGTTTTAGGCTCCTTTCACCAATTTATCTAATACTCTCAAATGTGATAGAGCCCAGTGCTAAGTTAACACCCATTTCTCCTCTGGGGAGCAACATGGGTGGCTGGAGTAAAACATCATAGACTGAACACCCAGAGAAACAGAACCTATTTTTTTCATGTTCAGAAGACTGGAAGTCCAAGGCCGGGGGGCCAGTAGGGCTGGTTTCTGGTGAGATCTCTCTTGTTCAGTCGCAGATGTTCACCTTCTCACTGTGTCCTCACAGTATGACCTCTTCTGTGTGTGTGTGGAGATAGAGAAAGCTATGGAGTCTCTTCTTATAAGGAAACCAGTCCCATAAGATTAGGCACCCCCACTGTGATGCCATTTAACCCGTTATCCCTTTCAAGGCCCCTTCTCCAAATACAGTCATTGGGGGTTAGGGCTTCACCCTATGAATTCTGGGGACACACTTCAGTCCCTAATAAGGCTTCTGGGTTTCTGGTGATCCCACCCTAAGAACCTGCCTCAGTCTGGCTTGAATCTCTCCCACATTGTGACTCCAGCCTCCTCTTATAGGAAACGTCCCAGAGCCTGCTCAGCAGGGAGCCTGCTTTCCCCTTTTTCTCTGCAGAGAGAGAAAGAAAGAAAGAAAGGAAGGAAGGAAGAAAGAAAGAAAGAAATGCAATCTGTTCCTGGGACGTTTCCTGTAAGAGGAGGCTACTGTTTATAGATGACCCTGGAATCATACCCTTTGTTACATGCTGTGCTCCATTGCCTAGGGGGTCGCACAGCTTTAGACATCAGTCAGTTCTCCAACAATGTAATGGCCAGGTGCCTCATTGCCATTCACCTTCCTTTGAGGATGCATTTTTCCCCATCGCTGTCTGGGAAGGAACTGCAAAGTAGAGGCAGAAGCTCTATTAGGAAAGCAGGATGAGGAGCATGGAAAAGCACCAAGCTTTGGCACAAACGGTGTGCTTCCACATCCTCAGGTGGGACTCCACAGCCTGTAAGCCTGCCCCAAGAACACTGGGGTATTGCTCTCAGAGACAGCCATTCCGGGATGAGTGGCTTTTTTGTTGTTCAGAGGAAGTGCCTGACCATCAGCTGGGTCAACATGAGAGGCATAAAGTCTTTAGCTTTCACAAAGAGGGGAAAACCAGATGCTAGGAAGTCATGTGGAATATCGTGCAGATCAGATGTATAACTAAAATGTAATTCCTGCCCTGCTCCTGATGCACAGAAAGCTTCTTTTCTGGACTAATGCCAGCTTGTGCCATCAGAAGACAGATCAGATGCTCATCTGGATAACCCCAAAGCCCCTGTGGTAGATCCTGGCTATGTATGCACAGGGAAGAGAACCAGGGCTCTGAGAGCTTGTCCTACATGGAACATCAGACCAGATGAAGTGACAGGCACAGGAAAAGTAGCCATGGCTTCTTTAAGCAGTAGTGATGTCTACACCTAGGAAGCCACCGCTTCTAATCTCCCAAAATTGCTCCTGCCACCCATTGCCAATTGCCTTTGTTTTATTTACTGGGCAAGAACAAGGATTTTACATCAGTCAGGAAAATACCAGAATGGTTGTTGATGAAAGACTCTAAGAAGATATCTCATCAGAGAGCTGCATTTCAGTATTCCATCTAAATATCCGGGTCCTATCCCCATGGACCAACACTGGCTTTAAGCTTCCCAAGCAGTAATTTCAGCACATGAAAATTAACCATTCTGACTCTTATTCAGAACAAAGTTTCAAAAACAAAGAATTTTCATTCATTTTCATGAAAATATACTAGGGCTCTGCAGCATCGTTGGGTCTGTGCTAGGGAGCCAAGACCTGTGTCACCCAATACAGTCCCAAACTCCCAAACCCAGGCAAAAAAGAGACCTGGCCATCAAAATTCTTCTTTCTATACATAGCTTCCTGTCAGAAGGACATACTTCATACTTTTTGGTTGCCCAGATACCTCCTGGGACTCACATTTTCAAAACCACTAATCTCTTTGGTTTCAGAATAATTTTGGAGAAGCCTTACAAGTCAGCTTTGCTTTTCATACCTGATTCTGGGGTATGCTCCTTTAAGGCAAGAAGACAGTTCATGTTTTTGAGAACATTCTTCCTTTTTCTTCTTTGTCTCAGCCATCACTGTCCCAACAACTTGGAACCTGTTGGCCTTCCTCAGGATGGGAAGGAAAGCACAGCTCCTTTATTCTGGGTCATCTGGCACACATCTTTTTCTGCTCACATTATAAAGAACAGGGAATAGACTAATTAAACCCCATATTTTTCTCAGATAACTCAACTGAGTGAACGGACAATGATATTATCTGCAGGCCTGTGGTCATGTTTGATCAAGTTCTTTACAGAGCTATATAATCTCCCATAAAACCTGCCCAAATGGTAGAGTTCAGAGAAATCTTTGAACAGAGCTCGTCTTCTGTTGCTTCCAGAATCCATGTGGGTAGAGGTGGTAGAGGGGGGAGCACTGTTTGAGAGGCTCATATCATTCCCATCGAGTGATTCTTAAATTGATTGTTTTAAGAAAATACAAAATAAAAAAATCTTTCCTCATTTTGACTTTTACTATTTTGCTATAAAACCCCACTCAAGGCATAAAATGATGTATATTTTCATTTATTTCTAGAGTGAAAAGAGGTACTTCAAGAGCATACCTTGTCAAAGTTTAAATATATCCAAGGTGTCTATCTCCCAGGCCCTTTGCCAAGTGTCCTAGAGGCGTCAGCTCGTTCCGTGCCTGTGACAACCCAGGCTATTCATTCCTCGTTGGAGATGAGGAAATCAGGGCTTCAGGCAGAGTGACTATCATGTCAGGATCACACAGGAGAGAAAATGGCTCTAGACTTACGAAGAACAGGGTCCACTAGGTCTTTCCATCTGTCTGCATTAGTTAGGGCTCCAATGGTACACACACCTCAAAGAGGAGAACTCAGAGACTCATAGCCGAAAAAGGGCTCATCACAAAGGTGTGGGTGATGTGTAGGGGCCTGGGGACTGCCTTACGTTGAGCTGTTACCTCCCCAACCCTGAGCAGTGGCAGGAGGGGGCGGAGCAGCTGACAGAGCCGGCAAGGAGACAAGGTGTATAGGACACAATGCTGTGGGAGGTTCTCCAAACTTCATGCGAGGGAAGAGCAGCCCGAGGGGGCCTTGCAGTGGTGGAGCCAAGATCTCCCTCTCCGCCTCCACTCCCCCGCTGGGGAAACCCACCAACGCCACCCAATCCTCCTCAGGAGACCAGAGGTTTCAAAGTCCCTCCTGATGCATCCCCAGGACCAACTCCCCGCCTCCACAGGCAACAGGGTCTTAGCTCTTAGCATCTGTCCTCACTTCCCACCTGCAACCCTGCTTCTCCCCATACAGTTCAGGCAAGCTTGCTGCCTGCCTCCTGCCTGGTGTCTCCTTCTCTCTCCTGGACTCACGTAGAGGGACACAGATGACTCACAGTGATGACAAAGAAGGCACCTTTGTTTTCAGGGACCAACATCTGGATGAAAACCTGTACCAGCAACCCAGGGCAGATTGAGGAAGGTAAGGTGAGGCTGGGAGCTTCTCCTTCCTCAAGGAGCAGGCCCTGGAGGCCATCCTGTCCCACCTAGTTTGGGAACCAGCACTGGGATGACATCCTGGGACATTCATTCATGTTTTAACTATCAGATGTGACAACTGTTCATTACCACCGCTGCCGATGCACCTGCGAGAGGTTGTCCACACTCATGAATCACTGCCCTGTGCATTACTTCACCTATACACCCATTCATTCATTCATTCATGAACATATAATAAGCACATCCGATGAACATGCATCAACCTACTCTGGTGCTGGAACAACAAACAAAAGTGAGATGTGACATGCCCTCAAAGAACTGTCAGACTACTAAGGGGATAAAACATGTCCACACATAATTATAATTCACTTTGAAAATGGCAAAACCCATGACAGGTAAAATGCATTCATTCTTGAAGAAAACGGAGATTACTCTTATCTTTAAATCAGATGCTCAAGGTTCAAGTTCATCCCTAGTGGAAAACTTCCTAGAACCGTCTTTCTAGAAACCTGGAATCATTTGGTCCCAGACGTGGGTTCTGGACTGTGAACTCCTTCAGAAAGGGACCCTCTGACATGTTCTCCAGCCTCCAGTGATATCTGCCTGAACCTCTCCATGATATTTGTGTGGTCAGCTCCTCACAGGGCGTCCCTCTCCCCGCAGAGTGCTTGCAGGGTCAGCGGTGGGTCCAGCCAGTGTGTGCTCAGACACAGCTGGTTCCAGCTATCCCTGCAGGGGTCTGAAATGTAAGTAAGTGCAGCTTCATCCCCAGGTGACACAGCAAGTCCAGGTCAAGGCCAGGTCACCTGGTCTCCGTCTTCATCATCCCATGCTGGCATAAAACTGGGTAAGAGGAGGCTAGATGGGATAAAGCAAATCTTCCCTTTTATTAAGTTAAGGTCAGTTCATAATGCGAATGGATGCCGCAGGCTTGCAGACAGAGTATCTTGTCTTCTCTTAAAGCCTCCATGGAAGCATCACTGTGTTCGAGAGCTGTCTCTCTCCATGTCTGTGCTCCTTACTCTTCTAGGAGCCCCCGGGGAACAGAGTCTGTACCTTACTGGTCTCAGTGTCTTCTGTACCAGCAGTGCCTGACTCATACTTCCCGAGAGAATGCTACCTCCACCTTCCTGTAGCATTTATAAATCTGTAGCGACCACGCCCATTGCAAACACTGTGAAGTGCCTTTTATTGATGTTCTTTGGCACTGTTTCTCGGTAATTCTTATTATGACGCTGTCAGAATAGGACATCAGTGCTAATTTTACAGAGAAGACAATGGGGGTTGTGGTCTACTGAACAATGGTAGCTATCACTCCTCAACCTGACTCTGTTCCAGGGACAGCTAGAAGCACTTTGGATGTCCGGCCCCATTTCATTCTCAGGACGAATCTATAGACAATGAAATTATGATCCCCAGATTTCATATGATGAACTAAAGCACAGAGATGTCAAGCAAAGTGCCCAAGGTCACAGAGCAGTGAAAGGGATGAGCTGGGATTGGGGAACAATTGGTTTCCCTTTAGTGTTCAATGCTTATTGACTTCACTGTACATCCTCTCTTAACCACAGGCCAAGGGTATAGAGCTGGCTAGCTCCAACACATCCTCCTTTGGCTAACAACTAGCTTGATGACGTTGAGAATGTCTCTTGTCTCTTAAACCTCGGCTTCAGCATCTTTGAGAAGTTATACTAACACCCACTTCACTCATAAAGGTCTACCTTTCTAGATCACCCACCAGGCTTGCCCTGTGCATCCTACAGAGAAAACGGAGATCTATCCATCAGTCTCTGGCTTTCACAATGCCAGTATCTCTGATTGAATTCTTGTATCCTCAGCCTTGTTTACTATACCAAGGAAGTATGCCCACCATCTGTCCAGGACTGGACCCAAGAAAAATACTTCTTCAAATTTTGAAAGTCAGAAGAATGTTGGAAAAGAACTCACAATTTGAAATCTAGACATCTAAATGTTACCACTTCACATCTGTGTGGCCTTGAGTAGTTCATAGCAATGCTGTGCATTTATTGTCCATCATCTGGAAAAGAATAATCATAGCACAAGTACAACAGTAACATTTATCAATGGATTAATAGGAAGAAAAGTGGGAGCATGGTAAACAGGTTTTAAGAATAATAATGACCAGTTAGATGTATGATCATCATTTCTATAGATTCATTTGTTCCGCATTATTGGAACTTGGACATAAACGCCAATGGTTGGACTGAGGGAGTAACCTAGAGAGTAGAATGGCAGTCTCGGGTCCAAGAGTTCAGTCCTTGGTCCATGGATGCATGCGCACTCCCCACCTGCTCTGCCCAGAGATAATCCTTCCTAGCAAATGATGTAGGAGAAAGCTCATGTGTTCTAGAATGAAACACCATTCTCTGAGCTTGGGCAACCTATTGAACATTTTAATATATCTGTGGGTATCTATACTTACCAAATGGGGATTATAGTAATTCTCAGGGCTGCTATGGGGATAAAGAGTGAAGTTAAACATACAGCGCTTAGCTCAACACTAGAGCTGAAAAAAATATATATATACATATTTATAAATATTTTCTTCTTCCTTTGAATAGAAATCTTTTTTTTTTTTTTTTGGCTAGAACTCTTTTTATGCAATGGAGGGAAGTCATGGGAAATTTTAAAGCTCGTAGTTACTGATTGTTAATATTGACAAATAAAATTGCTTGTACTTCTCTCTTCTCCTTTCCCAATGCTTTTTATTGATCATTTTCTTGATTTCAGACTCTATTTGCAAGATGGGAAGTGTCCAGGAAAAATATCTCCGGCAGAATGTTTTCACTCTTACAAAATAAAGACTGCCTATTTGATGAGAGGAGAGAGTGTTTGTACTAGTTTCCTGGTAGAAGCCAAATTCTCTCTCCGTTTTCCAAACCACTAATGTGGCTGTGAATCTCTTTTCATACCTTGCACAAGAGCCACCCACATGCATGAACTAATGAAAGCAAGATAGTTTGGGGAGCTGAAAGATCTGGCCATAACTTCAGGTCAACAATTTTTATTCCTAATGACATGGAACAATCGTGATTTTATGAGCCTCGGTCCAAACATCTATAAAATGGGGATCAAGTGAGGCAAAATGTGTAAAAGTTCTTAACGCAATATTTCATAGGTAGTAGAAAATTTATAAATTTCCATTTCCTATCATCTTTTGGCACAAGAGCATAATTTGAATTTTACGTAGCTGTGGAGAGCCCATAATGACAAGCAATGGGTCCTGTATAACATGCTCTTGGTAAATGCTTACAGAATTAAACCAAATTATAAATAAAAAATAGACAATTCAAATACACTAGGAATGCAATATTCTTTGTTATAAAAAAGAAGCTCGGCACATAATTTTGTGTATTTTGAGTGTAGGCATTGTAATGTTAGCTGTAATTTAAACCCACAGTGTTCAAACCTTTTTTGGTTGGTTGATTTCTTTTAACAGATGATCTTGAGACAGGCAATGGTTCCATGGAAAGAGTAAACTATTTGGAGTCATACTTATATGTAAACGCATCTCTTAGGCTACATGACCTTGGGGAATTTATAATATTTTATTGGCTCAAAGGTGCCATTAATTAAAATGTGTCTATGTACCACTAAAATGAAACAAAATACTGCCATTACACTAAGGCATTATTGCTAATGCATTAAATGCACGATGAATCCTTATTTCAGAGGTGTTACAGGGAAATGTGATTCAAGGATGGATTTTATTTAATTTCCATGATCCTCAGTTTTTCCATTAGAATAATAAAGCTGATGATAACTAAGAGGATATAGAAAGAATCACATGAAAAAAATAGGATAAATGTCCTTTTCAGACTCTAAAATACTGCAAATATTATTTATAGACAAAGACTTCTTTTAATGAAAAACCAAGCTTTGAGATATGCAATCTCTCTTGCCCTCCTGGTCTATTTTTGTACTAAATGTTTCTTGATATTGTTTCTTCCCTAGAAATGCCCTTGTTGGCTGTTTATGGAATGCCATAACCAGAAAGCTACATATTTTGTGTTTATTTCAAAGTGTAATCATAGAGAGTCCCTGAATTTGTGCTATTTGGCTTAGATATGGACCTCTCAAAGGAGTTGTTTGTTTTTAAATTTTAATTGTTTTTAGTAATTATCCAAATACAAAATTCGTAGTCTAATAATTCCTCAAGAAAAATTCAATATCCCATTAAGATTATTCACTTAAAAGAATGCATATCAAATTCAACCAAATCCAGAAAACACAAATAAGAAAAGCCAATGTCACAAAAAGGAAGGAAGAGAGAGAGTGAGAGAGAGGAAGGGAAGGAGGAAGGAAGGAGAAAGCCAGCCAGCCAGCCAGACCAGGGAAAGGGCTGGATTACTGAGATAGTGAACTACGTTTTGGAATTTGTCAAGTACATGCAAGATATAAGCTATGAGCTCTTTAATGGCACCCTCGGTATATTCGTTTGACATCAAATTTTGGGAATGGTGAGAAAGAGAGAAAAGAGAGAGAGAAGCTTTCTGGGATCCCGGCTACACTCAGTGTCAAATGACTCACCTAAGGAGTACATGTCCTTTAAATGAAAAAAGTTAAATGTTGCATATTCATTGTCTCCTGGGCTTTTCCCAACACCTCTTGATGTGACAAGCATCAGCGCCAAGAAACACTATGATTAATGCTTTGTGAGTCCCTCCTGTGTTTCTGATTCTGTAACTCCTCTCCTGCGGCCACTAAAAGAGACGGTAACCATTTGCCCAATCTGATTCATTTGGGGTAAGACTCGATGAGCTAATGAAGCTCAAATGTTTTGCAAGTTACAAAGAACATGGAAAACTGTAGAATGCCACAATGAAGGCATTAACAAAGTCACAATATTTGACAGGAATAATTTTTAAAACTTAAGAAGGAGCAAGGCCCCTGTGCTTATTCTAACTTTCGCCCTGGGGATGAATCCAGGATTATGCATGGACTCCATTAAGGCTCTATTCCCCTGTCTCTGAACATGTCCCTCACCTAGGATATCTTCCTGCCCCAGCTCTCCCCATTGGAATCCTACACATTTCCTATTTCGATTTTGCTCCCCTCCTCGCATCCATCTCTCTCTCAGAAAGCATTCCACTTCACACATTCTGTACACACTCACAATAGCTCTCATTCCAGTTACTCTGGGATGGTAGAGATGTCTGTCTCCCTCATAGATTTGAATGTCTATGTTTTATTCATATTTATAACCCCAGAGCTTACGCATAGAATTACTCAATATTTATTGTTTACATTTGAGTTTGAATAATAGAAAAAAAAAAACTTTTGTAATAGGGATGGCGAATGAGATGTAATTTAATGCCATAAAACAATGGTCCCATGAAACAATGGATGACACCAACAGTTGTTGCACTCTTATGCCCAGAAACAGCCCCATTAAAGCCAACTCCACCTTTTCACTCCCACTAAAGAAAAACATAGATGGATCCAAATAAATGGAAAGTATATCATAAGAAGGGAAATGATTAAACTTGAAAAACTAATATTTAGTTTTAGTAATAAAGAACTTAAGGCACACCTCAACTTTTTTTGCACACTTGGTTTGGCAATTCTGTGCTTGAGAACTACGTCACAGGACAGTGTTTGCCGGATTTCCCACAGTGAATGTCTTAAATCTCACCCACTCCCTTCCAGCCGCCAGACACTCTCCAGGCTCCAGAGGTTTACTTTACCTTCTCTTTCATCTGCTCCTAACTTCACCTTCTCTGTCATCCTCTTTTGTCCACACGGACACCACTGACATCTGCATCAGGTGATTCTTGGTTGTCTGGGAGGTCCTGTGCACGGGGTGTTCGGCAGCATCCCCATTGCCAGTGATGACAGTCAAAAATGCCTCCAGACATCGCCAAACCCTCCACTTGGAAAGGAGAGGTCGCCCCAGTTTCCAATGGCAAATACAGAGACTCTTCTGGCTACGCTCCCTTGAAGCAGATGATGGAGACTATGAAGCTAGCAGAGATGAAAGGAGACATGGGTCTGGGGGGGTGGGCAAATACAGAAGCCCAGAGTGATTAAGCAAAAGAGTGAAGAGTAAAATTTCTAGGATATAAATGTGAACACATCAGAGGATATCACTTTTTTTGTTTTGATTTGTTTTGTTTTGTTTTGTTTTTAGGGAAGGATCAGAGGGAAAAGGGAGAGAGCAAAACTGAGCATGATGGGGGGATCGATCTCACTACCCTGAGATCATGACCTGAGCCAAAATGAAGAGTCAGACACTTAACTGACTGAACTACACAAGCATGTCACTCTTGTGTTTCAAACCCTCCACTAGCTCCGGGTCACTGGAGAGAGAACACAGTGGAGCATGTGGCCAGGGCTCATAGTGCTCTCTCGAGGTCCTGTCCTCCAGCTCCACTGCCTCACCAAGCTACTCACGGGCATTTGAGTGTATGGGGTTCCCTCGTGCCCACTTTCCTGGCAGACATCTCTGTCTCTAAATGCCTATTTGAAGTTTCTTTGCATGTGTGTCTGCTCCCTGCCACTGTAATGTAAGTTCCACAAGAGCAAACAGTTGGAGGACCAAACTCCTTAACTCACCATTTTGTCCCCAGCACCTTATTCAATAAGGATTGTGGGAAAATGACCAAATTTTTTTATATTTTGGTGAACAGATTGGCTAGTCTGGAATTCCCTTCTCCCCCTCATTTTATTCTTTCTTTGAAATTCAGTCTAACCACACCCCTCCTCCAAAATGCTTCCAGAGACTTAGATCATCTTCTTTGATTTCAATGTGCCCCATGTCTGCGTCCCTAACAGCCTAACATGTCAATTCTTTCACACGCCAATCAGAGGCCCTCCCTTTACACCCTCCATGTCTGAGAACAAGGACCCAAGTCACCACCCTGGTAATCTCAATATTCGGGGCTAGCGCTTGGCTCACAGAAAATGTTTTATTATTTTTTTAAAGAACATCTTTATCATTTACTTTTAGCTTTTTTTTTTTTTTGAGTACAACATACCCCATGTCTCATCCTTTTGTGTGCTTTCCACAGAAAACACATCTAACACAGCATCTGGCAAAGAATGTACTGTTTGTGAACATACTGTATTTGTTGCTTCTTTATTTTTATCTGAAGCTTTGAGAGAATGTTCTACATGAAGCCTCAGTTGAGTGTTCTCAAGAATAAAGAAGATTGCCCCTGGTTTCAGAGCACTGGGCCACTACAGTGAACGTTGTCAGTGTTCCACCTACACTCCCTTGAGCTCCTTTTACTGCTTAGTATTTGTCATTCCCAGCTTCAAGGTGCCTCTGTCTCCAGAGGTCTGCCTGGGATCATTTATTGAGGTTGACCCTCAACTACTAGGGTCTCTTAGACTTTGTTGTGCAGACAACTAGACAATCTTGGGAGGTCCTCCCCACCTGGTACTCTTGCCCCAGAGAATAGGGAGTTGGAAGCTCAACTACTCATGAGGGTCCAGACACTGTGAGCACAGCTTAGAGCCCACAGCCTCTTAGATAGGAGCAAACCTTTGGGAGATTTCCTGCAGTCATAGTCTTGCTTTGCTTCTTCTCTTTGCCTATCCTGGCTCCCCCAACCCCATACCTGCTTCTCCTTGGAATAATTCCTTAATAAATCACTGGCACACAAACTCTTGTCTTAGGCTCTGCCTCTGGGGAGCGAATCTACAACAATCTCTTCCTCTCTGCTAATTACTTGTTCACAGGGAAGGGAAAGAGGACAAGGCTGAGTACATAGATTATGGGCTCACTGCGAAATGAAGACATGTGTCTCTTTAAAAAGTACTAAGATTTTCAAGACCAGCAACCGCAGACCATTCAACTGAGACTCCAAAGTTGCGTGCCCTACTGTTAGCTCTGCTGGACAATCTCCGTCACATATCCCCCATATCCAGCTACCCTTCAACAACTGCAAACAACTCACTGGTGACACAGATGAACAGATTTTGGATGGATACTTTCCTTTTCTCTTAATAGTTTTCATTCAAAGTATTATCAGTATAAAAGTAGCTATAGAAATGGAAGACATATGGAACATTAAACAAAATAAGTTCAGCAAAGTGATCTATGACACATAGGGAGTTTTGAGATTTAGTGCTCCCGGCAAAATTCTGAGTACACAGTAGTCACTCAATAAATGCTCATTGACTGACTAAGATATTTAAAAATTTTTCATGTCCTTTTTAATTGGTTTCCTTTGTAACTTGACACTGTGAGAAGCACATGGGTTTGGAATAGGTGAGTTAGAAAAGATGAAGGATGTCTAGACTTTCCATAGTTTGGCTATTGTGAACATTGCTGCTATAAATATTGGGGTGTCCACCGGCAGATGAATGGATAAAGAAGATATGGTAACTATATGCAATTGAATATTATGCAGCCATCAAAAAATAAAATCTTTCCATTTGCAATGTCATGGATGGAACTAGGGGGTATTAGCTAAGCGAACTAAGCTGATCAGAGAAACACAATTATATGATCTTGCTGATATGTGGAATTTGAGAACAAGGGAGAGGATCATAGCGGAAGGGAGGGAAAAATGAAATGGGATGAAACCAGAGAGGGACACAAACCATAAGAGACTCTTAATCTCAAGAAACAAACTGAGGGTTGCTAGAGTGGGGGTGGAGTGGGGGAGGTATGGGTGAAGGACGTTGGGGAGGGTATGTGCTATGGTGAGTGCTGCGAAATGTTTAAGATTGATGATTTACAGACCTGTACTCTTGGGGCAGATAATATACTATATGTTAATTTAAAAATATAAAAAGTAAATAAAATAAAGCCCCTCCCCACAAAAAAAGAAAAGATGAAGGATCTTAGTAATCATAATGATTTTGCAGATGGGAAAACTGAGACCAGTGTATTTTAAGGAATACTGTGTTCTTATATGCCTGGTAGATGATAACAGAGAATGATGGTGCTCATTGTTTCTCAAGAACAGTGAGGTGAGGTTTTTTGTTTTTTTTTTTTAAAGATTTTATTTATTTATGTGACAAGGAGAGAGAGAGAGCACAAGCAGGGGGAGTAGCACAGGGAATGGGAGAAGCAGGCTTTCCACTAAGCAGAGAGCCGAATGTGGGGCTCGATCCCAGGACCCTGGGATCATGACCTGAGCCAAAGGCAGAGGCTTAATGACTGAGCCACCCAGGCGCCCCAGTGAGGTGAGGTTTATAATTGTTTGTGGAAACTACACTAATATAAAGTTGAAATATCACCAGAGGGGCAGTGAAGCCATGTCAAAAGACAAGTCTGCACATGCATGACTCACCCGTAGCACGCAACAAGTCACCACAAAACTCCGCAGCTTCAGACCACGTGCTTTCTGCCTGAAGAGCGGTCGGGGCATGGAGAGATGGAGAAACTGGGAATCTTGTGGGGAAGGGGATGGGGGGAGAGACGGCAAAGCTCAGAGGCTGTTTGTGAGAACCAGTCTCCATCTTCAGACAAAAAGCCAGACATTATCTGTGGGAAATTTGGAAGCCCTGTAAGCTGCCGGTGTATGCAAGTGACAGGATCAGTGGTATTATTTTGGGTGGGGTGAACCAGCTGCAGGTATGAGAACCTGAAGAGAAGGAAGGATGAGAAAAGTAAGGGTATTGTTAAGTAAAGGGGTTAGAGTCATGGAACCAATCCTAAAGATGCTGCCGTGTCCGAACAGAGAGGACGAGGATGGACAGCTGGAGGGGGGGGGCCAGTAGAGGTAGAACTGACAAGGCTTGTCCCCCTGGGGTGACGGCGGGATTGGGGGGGCGGTGGCTGGGGGAGAAAGGGCTTTAAATGGCCCGACAACGTTGCGGCCCAGGTCTGGGCAGGCCATGCGTGTTCATCCTCTCCCTAGACTTCCCACAGGTTCCCAGAACTGCCCTACACAGAACCCACTATGAGGCAGGGGAGCTGTTCCAGGAAGAATAGCAAATGTAGGAAGCACGTGTTTGAGCAAATCCCTCAGAGGCCAACAAGAACACCAGACTCTGGGTCTGGGAGGCTGAACACTGGTTTAGGGATTCAGGGGCCAGGTTCGACCCATTAATGATCCACAATGAACCATGCTGCCACGGGGCCAGTGAAGTTCTATCAAAGGACGAGTCCAGGGCATAGTCGCTGTCTATGGCTTTGTAACAAAAAACCCCAAACTTAGCAGATTAGCACACGCCCAGCGTCTGTGTTCGGAGATCAAGGAGCAGCTTACAGGATGCTGGTGGCTCCGGCTGTCCCGCAAAGGCGCCATCCTCAGAAGGCAGGAGTGTCAGCTTCTCATCACATGGCTGGAGGCTGGAGGCTGGAGGCTGGAGGCTGGAGGCTGGAGGCTGGAAGCACAAGTTCCCGGCATGGGGACTTCTCCTCCGGCAGCTGGCATCCCACAAAGCAAGTGATGAGAGACAGAGGGAAAGAAGTGAGAGTGAGGGAGAGACAGAAACAGAGACAGATGGAAGAGAGGAGAGAGAAAGAAAACTAGAGAGACAGAAAGGGAGAAAGGGGAAGGGGGGGGGACAGAGGAGACCCACAAGAAGCTATTGTGGCTCCGCGGCCTGGTCTCAGCGTCAGACACCATCCTGCCCTTACTCCGTGAGTGAGAAGGGTGTGCAGCGCACACTCCCGGGGGAGGGAGTTATCTCCAGCCCATGAAGAGAACACGATCAAAAAACTTGTGGATCTATGTTCAAAACTACCACAGGGAGTGAACTGGGCTGCGGACAAGGGGGTCCGGAAGCTGGAGAAAACACCCGGCAGGTGAAGGCGCCACTGAGCGCAGAGAGCGCGGGGAGGAGCGCAGCACCCAGCCCAGCACCCAGCGCAGCACCTAGCGCAGCACCCAGCCCAGCACCCAGCGCAGCACCCAGCCCAGCACCCAGCCCAGCACCCAACCCAGCACCTAGCGCAGCACCCAGCCCAGCACCCAGCGCAGCACCCACGGGGCGCACGCGGGCTGGCAGCCACGGGAGAGGAGTAGGCAGCTCCATACTGGCCCCAGGCTCGCAGGCCCACAGCACGGGCTCACCTGCGTCTGAGATAAGGCGATGTTTCAGTTGCCGGGATTTTCCTTCTTGTCTACCCCGGATTGTTCCAGAATCCAACTCCGCCATCAGATAGTAAGGAAATGGTTTAGGGGCTCCTCCCTCAAAACTTGAAATAGGCAGACGTCAACGCAGACGGGGCAACAAGGTGGGGTGAGCTGGCGCGGACATGCGGAGGGCCAGGCCCACCCCGCGGAGCTGCGCTCACCCTCCCAACCCCCTTCCCGGGGGACCCTCCGCCAGACCTGCCCCTCCCGGGGCTGCCCTTCTGCATCTGCCCCAGCGCGGATCCCGGATCCTGCTGCTCCCAGCCAGCCACAAGGATGGACGCGCAAAGTGCGCGGTACAGTGACTGGTAAATGGCCACATGCAATCTCCTGGCTCCCAGAAGAGTCCCACAGCTACTTGGAACGTCTCTGATTTGGACGCGGAGCCAAGACGGCACGATCTTATTGTCGTCCCTCCCTACAAGGAAAAAAAAAAAAAAGTTAAAGTTGCAGTTAAACTGTTAAAAGTTAAAGTTAAAAGTTAAAATAGCAGTTGCAGAGCTGAAACATTTGAGATCACTTGACCCCATTTTCAGTGCTTGGGAGAAAGAAAAGCCAGGACGATCTGTGGAGGAAGTCCTTCAGGGCCCCATCTAGGGGGTAAAGGCGGAGGATCCTGAATTGTGTGCTCCGTTCTGGGCTGTGCCTCGCGGGCTCTGACTCGTGGTTGCAAAGGTCCTAGCAGCTTCTGGCCTGCGGGCCCTCTCCCTGGACTGCAGTTGGCTATTTCACCTGTCAGCAAGGTAGGGAGGACTTTCTCCGGCTCAAACTTCCAGACGTGCAGCATCATTGTTATTATTATTATTAATGTGTTTTTGGCTTCCATATATTCAACTGACTCTTAGTTTGCAATGTCATCTGCCAAGAAACCCGAGATTGGAAAGAGGGCATTTGAGCAAGAACCCTTGTGATGTAATTAAATATGTTCTGCCTTGAGTCCATTGCTGGCACGGTGGGAAGGCACCTGCAAACCGCCCCCACGCCCCCTCCTCAAACACCTCCAGGAAACTTCCCTACTTACCAGGCTTGCGATCAACCTGTTACTCCCAGAGTTTTCTGAGGCTGAGTAGGTGTTACTGGAAATAGGGTCCACAGCTTTCTCGTCTAATACCGCCCCCCATGACCCCAGGGACCCACACCGCAGAGTCTCTGTAGGGAGTGGTGGGGTGTAAATGGGGTTCTCATTTGCCCCGTCTTCATTCCACAGACGAAAATTAAAAAGAAAGAAATAAGGAAAAGACAGGGTGCACAGTGTTCATTCGGCCTCCCGTGCTCTGACACAAAGTTTTTTTTTTATGAGGGAGGTTTCTTAGAGTGTAGGAAAACGTGTTTCAGCAAAGGCAGGCCAATTTTCAAAACCACTCATTTGGCAAATACACAAGCTCTCAAGCTGGAAAGCCCTGCTTCTGGTTCCTTGCAGTTTACCTAATCCACAAGCAGTGGTAATCATGTTGAAAAAAATCGTCAGCTCTGCCAATAGCCTTGGGCTTTGCTTGCCACGGTAACATACACAAAGAGAGGGGGCCGTAAGGGGTTGCTTATGCAATAGAAATGTGCTGCCGTCCACACAGAATGCCAGTGCCTGCTTGAAGAGCCACCGGGCACAGAATTTATAACAAGGGCACTGCCCTTACTATAAATGCTTTCGTGGGATCCGCTGGTTGGTGTTTTGGCTAATAACCCATCCATTCAAGCTGAAATGTCTGAATCAAGAGTTCCACGTCTACAAGATGCAGTATTCGATCACACAATAATTGATAGGTCTCATTTTTCTAATGCCATAACCAACTTATATCATAAATTTGTCACTATTGTATGGATCAAGGTCCTCCAAACAATGAATAACTTGGGGAGAATGCTCACACTTTTAAAAATCGGCTGGCATTCCAAGTCTGTGGGAGTCTTTACAAATCTGCTTTCCAGCGTTATAAAATGATGCGTCTTCAGCATATTCTTCTTTTTCTTGATGTTGAATTGCATGTGCTTACCAGAGCAGAATCGATGAGGGATAAAAATGCTACAAGGATAACTTACTACAGCCATTCTCTTCTAAACCATCCATTTGCAAGAGATTGACTAATTAAATCATGCCTTGGGTCTTCGTTTTAGCAAGAAAATGCAGTTAGTTAATCTGAGCTCTTAAGCTAACACTAGAAATAGGGATTTTCGCATAGGACACAGGATCTGAAGTCCCACAGCATGTTTTTCCTTATTTGTAGTTAGTGCCTATGGACCCAGGCCTGCAGCTAGAGCCACACAAAAATGGGCTTCTGAGCATTCACACCACTCAGGGCCACCATACAAACCCCACACAGTCACTCAGCTTCTCGGCCTTTATTCATTAATTAATTCAACCACTGCTTATAAAGCATGTAATGTGTGCCAGGCAACACTGAGCTCATCACCGCTTTTCTGGCTGTGGCTCCGCTCAGGATTATAGCGCTACCTCGTTCCACATGTCTGGCCCTCAGTTTTCATTCCCCTTCTCAGTTACAATCTGGGTGCTCCCCTCAAGCCAGGTATCTTCAACCGGCCCACCGTCCTCCTAAGGAGGTAATGAGATGATATAAAGTGATTGACGCTGAGAAGCAAGACTGAGTACTCCAGTGCCAACGGCTTCTTGACTTTCTATGAATAGTGGCCGCGAGGCAGTGTGGACCCTCACATCCTGCCTGCTCCTAGGAAGACTTCTCTGTAGGAAAACAAGGAATTCAAACTAGTCCTAAGATTCCGGGGGGAGGCGGGGGACCAGGGATGGCCAGACAGCCTTTGTACAGAACAAATCTGAAGGACTCCCACTTCCCCAAAGCTTACAGCAATGTGGTACTGGCATAAGGATACACGTAGACATCAGCAGAACAAAATGAGAACCCAGTCGTAAACTCATGTGTATCATCGGTAAATTTTTGGCAAGGTGTCAGGCAAAATCAATGGGGGGAGATAATTTTTAACACAAATGATGCTAGAGAACTAAATACCCACACACAAAAGATGAAGTGGACCCCTATTTCACATCATATAAAAAATCTAACTCAAAATTAACTCTACATTGAACCCTAGGAGCTAAAGCTATGGATGTCTTTGAAAGAAACAGGAGTAAAACTTTGTGACCCTGGTTTAGGTGGTAGTCTCCTAGATGAAACAGTAAAGGCACAAGTGACAAAATAAAATATAAATAATTTTGACTTTAGCAAAACCTAAAACTTCTGTACTTCAAAACATACCATCAGAAGGTGAAAAGACAATTAATAGAATGGGAGAACATATTTGTAAATCATTTATGTGATACAAGACTTGTATCCAGGATATATAAACAATTCTTACAACTCAACAGTAAAAAGACATTCCAATATTTTTAGATGGGAAAAGAATTTGAATAGACATATTTTCAAGGATGACATGCAAATGGCCAATAATCCTATGATGATAACCGACAATAACAAATGTTGGTGAACCTGTGGAAAAATTGGAATTCTCGTTCATCGCTAGTGGGAAGCAAAATGGTACAGTCACTTGGGAAAACACGTTGCCAGGTCCTCAAAATGTTAAGCATAGACGTTCCATATCATGCAATATTCTACCCTCTAGGTGCACACTCAAAGGGATTGAAGATATGTGTCTACACAAAAACCTGGACAAAAATGTTCCAGCAACATTATCCTTAACAAGCAAAAATGAGAAACAACCCAAACATCCATCAACAAGTGAATGCATAAATGAAATGTGATCTATCCATACAGTGGACATTTATTCAGCCGTAAAAAGGAATGGAGTAATTACACATGCTACAGCTCAGTGAAAGGAACCAGATGCAGATGGGCACATGTCCTATGATGTCATTTACTTCAAATGTCAAGAGCGGCTGAATCTGTAAGACAGAAGGCAGGAGAGTGGTTGCCAGTAGGTCAGGAGTGGGGAGGATGGATTGGTAGTGGGAGGGCCTTTCCTTTGGGGGATGATGAAAATGTTCTGAAATTAGATAATGGACAGCTCTGTGAATGTAATAAAAATTACTAAATTGTCAACTTTAAAAGAATAGATTTTATGGTGTGTAACTCCTATCTCAATGAAGTTGGTATGGGGAAATCCCACTCACTTACTAGCTCTCCGCTCTGTGAGTCCAGATGTGACAGGACTGTGCTTTCTGCCAGCAAACTGCACACGAGGCACAATCAAAGCCTCAGTGCCTGGGTTCTCTTCTGGGTCCCAGGGCTCCCTTCCCAGCTCACTCTTGTCCTTGGCAGAATCCAGTTTCTTGTTGAGGAGTAGGGTGATGGGCATTGTTTCTGGGTTTGCTGTTGGGAGCCTTCATATCCTTGTCACTTGGCCCCTTCCAACACGAAGCCAGCAATGGAGTAAAATCCCAGCTCGTGCTTCAAATCTCTTCATGTAGGATGGGCGCCGTCTCTTTAAGTGCTCATCTGAAGTACACAGGTGCTGCCCAGAGCCATCTTCCTTTTCCAGAGCCAGCTGTGCTGTGTAACCTAACCTCACCACGGGAATGATAGTCATCGTAATCACTGGTGCCGGGATTACAATGGGCATATGGACACGTGGGTTACAATCTAGGTGGGCATCCAATAAGTCTGCTTACCATGGCCCCTGGCTTTAAATCTCCCTGGCTTTATGCTGACCACCACTGTTGTCCTCTTCAGGATTGTTCTGAAGTACCATCATGTGGCCTAACATGGAGCAGAAACTTTAAAAAACCCTATTGGGCTGAAGGCCATGCACGGTGGGTGCACGTGTGGTGGGGGTGGGGGCTCTGGACAAGGTGGAGGTCCTTGTGCTTGGCATCCCTTTTCTTGTGCATTCTAGCAGCAGTGATAAATTCTGAAGCTTTTAAGGATGGTCCTATGGTTGTTCTAGAAATCACAGTCTCATTTCCTATATTTGGAAACTCAACACACACAAGAATGATGTGTGTCTGTGTGCATGTGACGGAGAGAACATGAGTGTGACAAAGACAGAGATGGCTGACAGACCCATGGCTTTGCTGCTGTTACTGCTTCTAGCCATTCTGCTCAAAAATAGGAAATAACACGAAAATCGAGAGATTTTGAGCCATTCTCAAAAATAGGAAATAACATGAAAATCGAGAGAACATAGTTAAAGTCACCACCGGAGGGAAGAAGGCAGCAGAAAGACAAGCAAGTTTCATGGAATGCTGGCCCTGCTCTCTTCTCTTTCCTCCCCACCTTTTCAGATGGTGTGGATTTATCCACAATATGCCCAGATTCTGAAACCCGAGGGGAGGGGCGAAGCTTAATTGCAGCCACATGAAGCCTGGGAGGGATTGGCTTATTGACAAGGCCTCCCTGCAAGAAAGAGAAGGACTGGCCAAATGATGGTAATTGACCCAGACAGCAATCACAGAACATTTTAGCTTTGCAGAGTGACTGTATTCACCAGTTGTGATGTAAGAGGAAGAGGGTGATGCTATGATTTGTCTTTGAAGAAAGGCTCTTACATATTTAGCAAAAATGTCTTTGAACCCAGCTTTGTCATCCACCTAAAACAGGGACATAATATTTACCCGGGTCTCTAGGAATTAAATGTTAAGAAATGTCTATTGTTTAAAATGTGTGTTCATTTAGACAAGAATCTGATTTCAATAAATAACCTTTTCACAGATTAAGAAAGATGTTCTTCTGTGCCAGTTGGGGGATTGTATTTATGATACTTTGTGCAAACCCTCAAGTAATTGTTTGAGATACATTTAATTCCCATTCTTTGCAGATCAGAATACGGAAGCTATCAAAAAGCCTCCACTACTTATGGAGGCTGAAAGTTGAGGGACCCCCAACACTTTCTAATGTATTGACTGTATTTTTTTTCTTTCTGGAGTGCTCTAAATCTCTGCTTCCCCTTGAGAACATGACTCACTGCTTTCCCATATGCTTCCGCAAGATAATGCTGCATTTTCCTTTCTTTTCCCAGAGAAACTTTAAAAAGTTTTACCATTGTGCATCTTTGGTCTACGGAAGTCATGTATAACCAAAGGCACATCAGATCATTTTGCCATGGAGAGCCTAAAGATGTGAATTGCGTGTTTCTAGCAAAATTATCCAACTGTGTACAATGCACAAGAAGCTGTACATGTTTTCTTTTCTTTTCTTTGTCTTCTTTTGGTAAAGAACCACCTCAGATTTTTTTCAGATCAAGGTTTGATATAAATAAATGTAGCTAAAAAAAAATAAATGTAGCTGACTAATCAATATTGTTCCCATTTTTAGAGCCTTGTTAAAGCCATTAAACTGAGAAGCTAGGTGACAATCCCTAATTTTTGAAAAATGGCAGCCAGCCCCATCCTTTGCAGGAGTTGTTTAGAAGTTGTTTAGAAGTTGTTTAAGAGTTGTTTAGAAGTTGTCAACCTTGTTCTCAGACACTTCATCTTTGTCCTTTGGACTTAAAATAGGAGACTGGGTGCAGTATTTATCTTTGGGATGCAAGGACATGCACAGATTTTCAAGAGCAAGAATGCCTGGTGTTAGCAAGAGGTGACTCCCAGGAAATCAGCTGGGCCAAAGGTGGGTGATCATCTACACCAGGAAACAATACACTGTCTGACGTATGGGGCTAGGAGAGGAGGAAGACAGCCAGTTATACCTCCAGTAAACCCAAATCCGATGGCCCAATGTGGCCACGCCCACACTGAGGGATCTGTACAGAGGTCCCTAATCACATAGGACCTTACCTTATCCCGTCTTTACAGAAAGTAGAGGTGATGATGGTGTAGATGGCGTAGTATGAGGTGAACAAGTAAGAGTAGATGACACCTTGCTTCCTCATTCAAGGCTGCAGAGACTGAGTCCGACCTGAACCCTAGGCTGGGGTGTGAGATACCATGGCTGATCTAGATCAGCCTGGAGTTTTAGTAACTGAAAATGAGTCTGTTGTAATGCCTGAGCATGATCTAAAAGACTATGACGGCTGCCCAGTCAGGGATGGGGGAAAGAAGGCCGATTAAGTGGGTTTACAGATTGCAACACACGGTTTCTTAGCTTGTCTCTGGCCAGTTCAGCCCATCCAACATGCCTCACGTGCATCCGGATGTGTTCAAGCAGAGACCGCTGAAGTAGAAATGATACGTGAGGGATACCGCTCTCAAAAGTTTGGATTCTGGGGCGCCTGGGTGGCTCAGTGTATTATACGTCTGCCTTCGGTTCAGGTCATGTTCCCGGGATCCTGGGATTGAGTCCCACATCTGAAGAGTTTGCTTCTCCCTCTGCCTTTGCCCCTTCCCACCCCCTGCTCATGCTCTCAATCTCTCAAAATGTCAATCTCTCTCTCTTTCTGTCACAAACACACACACATGCTCACTCTCTCAAAAATAAATAAATAAACGCTCTAAAAAAAAAAAGTTTGGACTCTATTTTAAGAGCCAATATCATTCAACATCATTCATGTCTACATTCTTTGATGGCATTCTGCCTTTTTGATTTCCACTCCTCCCTACGGCAGCCCTGCTATGCATTCAGTACTACGTCACAGCCCATACAGAGACGCAAAAGCATCTGTCTGCCACACACACAGAGCATGGCTCACAATAGACATTACTTCATAAAGATAAGAGGTGGGCTGGCCATATTAAATGTCTTAAAGACAATGAGCCTCAAATCTTCAAAATTTTTATAGAGTCATTATACAGAAGAAATATGTTTAAGTGCATGACCAGTTGGGTTGATTATGCTAAAAAAGAAAAAAAGAGAGGAAACGTCAATAAAGGGACAGCGAACTAACAAGAAAAACATGGTCAACCCAGACTTCTCAAAACCCCTGATTGCCTTTGTGCTAGAATAGCAATTGCCATGACTGCAGCTGTGTTTGGGGAGAAAGGACACTGTGTCAGGCACTATGATCCCAGCTCTGCATTAACTACCTATTTGATCTTGAGTAAGTCTTTTAACATCTCCCAGCCTACTCTCTCATCTCTAACCAGCAGCTCTAAACCTAAACACACATTCCCAGATTTCCAGTGTCGGGAAAGCAGTTAACAATCTACATAGTTTAGTGCTTATGTTGGGTCTTTTCCATGACAATTCCAGGAGGTAAGCAAATTCACTCCTATCCAGACTTCTACTGTGTCTTTTCCAAAAGATAAACTGAATTTTAGGGTAACAGATGTTTGCTTACTATAGGAAGACAATGCTGTGAAATTCTGGCAGTTCGGTGCATTTGTTTCCAAGCAGGAGAGTTTCAGACACTCTGAACATTTGTAAGGCTTCGGTGGCTCTGGCTGGACAAGATGTGGTCTTTGTCTGTGATGTCTCCATGGCATGAGATCCCATAGCAGTGGTCATGGCGGGGAGCATGAACTCGGGAGAGGCTATCTAAAGGATGCTTACCGCAGTCAAAAAAGATGGCAATTTTTAATGAAGCATGATCTTTTCATTTGCGGTCATAATTCACCAGCAGGATAACTTTTTTCGGCTTATTATAATCTGTGTTCTGCAGGTTAGCTAGCTAAACTCAAATGTGATTGGCATGCTGGGCCCCTTAAAACCGTCAGGCCACCTTGCAATTAGGCATGATGCCACCGGAACAGATGGCATGAACGATGGCATGCCAGACAGGCAACACACTCATCGGCATTGAGCATTCAGAGAGAATTTCCTCTCTCAGAATGTCAGAATATGGATCTATGGCATGGTGAGCAGTCCAGTATTTCACATACTGTAGAAGGAATAACACTGTTCTGGTGTAGGACCAAATATGGAACCTGAGAATCCTAGATTGAGAGAGTCCTGGAGTTTAGAGGCATTTTCAAGGCAATGAAATCTGGTGACCCATGTGATGCTCCATCCATCCATCCGTCCGTCCACAGATAGTGGATGTTCACAGTGTGTTAGGTACTATGTGCTGTCTGCACAGCCAGCCTGCCAGGCCTTGACCAAATTCCCTGGCACAGAAATCCCTCCTCTTACTATAACTATGTCATCCTCCATGGAATGACTTTAAATGTGGTCACATCCTCTTCATACATAGTGTCCACAGCCAAATCCACTGCTGTCAATACAATTGGTTCTAAGATGGCCAACAATTCAATAGCTTTAAGTAGAATTGTAACATATTGGGGTACTTTTTTCTTAAAATTGGAATAAGACTTACTATTCAGCATGATTGCCTCCTAACTTCATTCAACTTTTTTAAAACACAGCAGGCGTTGTGACTCCAGGAGAGACAACAAAAAGACTATGTTTTAAAGATGTCCCTGTTATGACTTCATGTAGCAAAACGATATAGGAAACAGGAGTTTCAGGGTCAGACATGGCTTACCTCTCAGAGCTGGCATTTCCTTGCAAGACCATCTTGGGGGTGTTCTTTCAGCCACCTGAGCTTTCATGTCCTCGGCTGCAGGATGGAGATAAGGCTGTAATGTATCATACGTCTCATAATTCATCTATTCCTTTATCTGGCAAACATATTTTGTAACCATTGTGTGCAAGATGCCATGCTGGGACACATTCTATTAATTACAGAATATGATGAGTTCACATCATAGTAGCTGAATACTACATATTGCTATTGAACACTGATGAAGCCACTTGGTTGTCTAGCATAATCTGCAGTAAATACCTATGAAATGAAATACAAACACTGGGCCTGGAAGTAACTTATGATATAACGTGGGCAGGTCTGTCTACACTTGCAAGGTGGCATAATCCTTTCTGGAAAAGAGACTGTAAGTGAACTCCCCTAATGGAAGAAAAGCGTGAACCCACAGAACTGGATTATTTGGATCATGGAATGTGATGGATCAAGGAGACTATTGCGAGGAGCACAGCAGTTCTCGATGAAAGCCATGAGAGCTCCTTCCACATGTGCATTCACCTCATGCCATGACCATCTGCACTCTTGTGCTACTGCTCCAGAGTAGAGGAGACTTTGGACAAGACGGAGAGGACATTTAACCAAATTCCCAAGGAACTCTGATTACCCAACACCATGAATGCCTTTTCCTTCCCTGCATACTCTCCACATAAAGCAGGCACAGGGGGCATCGGGGCAAAGCAAGGATGCCTTCATGATTGTTCCTACTCCAGACCTGTGCGTCATGCTTGGTTCCTTGGCAAGATGGATACATCAATGTGGAAGCATACGTGGGAGATGGCTTGCCATGGCCTCCTGGGATGGCTGAGCACCTGAGATCTAACAGCATGGGGCCAACGGTTTCATGTGTGAGGAACGCCGCCCTTGGAGGAAAACGCCCAACATGTCGCTTTGGCACAGGCATCAGTGGGCACCATCCATGATGCTGGTAGGCTTTTCAAGTGGGCAGTTGGTGGCAACACCATCTCCACAGTTGTGACACACCTGCTGCTTTGGGCCATAGATGGTGTTATGAGTTAAATTTCATCCCCTTAAAAATTCACATGTTGACTTCCTATCCCCCAGTACCCAAATGTGGAAACTTCTTTGAAGATAGGGCTGTGGCAGATGTAATTATTTTAGATAAAGCCATAGAGTAGGTGACCACTGATCGAATTCTTATAAAAAGGGGAAATGTGGACCTAGATGTGCAGCAGGACAACATCCTCACACATGAAGAGATTGGGGTAATGCATCTAAACACCAAGGAATGTCAGAGATTGCCAGCAAACCACGGGGCGCTGGAGAGAAAGGCTGGAAGAGACTGTCCTTCAATGCCTGAAAAGGAACCAAGCCTGCCGATCCCTTGATCTTGGATTTCCAGCCTCCAGACCTGCGGGATAACACATTTCTGTTGTTTAAGCAACCTGGTCTGGGATGCTTTGTTACAGCAGCCCGAGAACACTAATGCAGATGGAGAAAGAAAGAATCCTCCAGTCCACCAAGTAGGGCCAAAGGAAAATGGAGAGGCTCTGGGTTGAGACCAAAGTCGGATTTTGCAATTCTGTGTTTACATTCCAAGGCACATGAGTGTGTTTTCTCAAAAGACCACAAATGGAGGCTAGATTGTGGAAATAACCAGATAGCTGAAGGAGCTATCTGATAACAAAAAAAAAAAAAAAAAAAAAAAAAAAACACGTTGCTAAGAAAAAAGTGAAAAAAGAAAAAAAAAAAACACTTAAATTCCTCTGTGCAGGTGTGTGCAGGTGTGTGCAGGTGTGTGCACCCTTCCTGATGGCAGGAAGGCGTCTAAATGGTAGCTCGGAGACCAAGTTCAGTTCAGATACTTGACACAGGAATTTGCATCACACAGAATTGGGGGTAGGGGGCTTTCTGCACCAGTCAGGTTAGTATATACTTCTGGTTGGCCACATTAATCAGAATGGTAACTATTTATAAACTTGATGGTGACAATTGCTTTCCCTGAAAAATCTCGAATACCATGACAGATGGGAGTCTAACATCATGTACCATATATAAATACATAAAAATTATACAAAGAAGTGGATATATATAAGTTATCCTCTAGCCTAAATCAGAGGGCAAAGGTGGAGAGAAGCATCCTGGTTTTGCCACTTTTTTAACCCACTGTAGTTATGTAGTTATTTAAACTATAACTCAGCATAAGCAGTCCTCAAGGGTTGATGCATATGTAACTCCTTTATGTATTTTAAGTAAATTCAGGATAAGGCACTGGGTAGGAATCAATTCTAAAAGCAATGTCATAGATCATAGGACTTCTCTTTTATTCATTCTGTTTAATGGCCTATGCAAACATCATTTGAAAAGGCATACTCCAGCGATTTAATGAGAGATTAAGTAATTTTCAAATTATTACAAATACAAGTGAAATTCCATACAAAAAGACAGAAAGAAATGGTGTAAAGTATCTGCTGAATTTCTATGTGTGGATTATTGATCAAACGGATAAAAAGAACTCACACATTTGAAACATCCAGCAGTGCTTCACACATATTGGTACTTGGGGGATAGTTTTCTTCTTCCTCTTGCCCCCCTTTGCCATAGTCTGCTATTCCCTGCCCCCTCCCCGGCCTCTTCCCCATGCAAGTGTGCAAAGCTGGCTCCTCTGGAGAATAGTTCAATGTTGGAGGGAGGGCATTGATGCCAAGGTCAAGGGCTTATTTATACTAAAGCTTATACTAAAGCAGCTCATTTATACTAAAAGTGGTGAGTTCTAATTCAAATACAATGTATCCCACCACTGGATACATACTTGAGGGCCATGAAATTCTGTCTGCTAAGCCCACCTTCCAAATCAGAGTCTAGTGTCTGAGTTTTTAAGGCACTGCCTGGTACTCTAGGTAAGTTATACCTCAATTTTGAAATGTATTACCTATTTGAAGACAGCACAAAAAAAATAATTTTAAATTATTTCCCAACACAGATCTGTAAAACATATATATGTACAAGATTGCTTTACTGAAGATAAATGAGCATGAACTTACGTTAAAGCACGTGCCTGGCTAGTAGCCTCAGATGTCAGAGCTCGGACTGCACCACTGAGCAGAAAAAGCAGCTGAAGCCACATTTAGGAGTCGAAGGTACACACACAGCACAGCCGCAGGGGACTGAACAGGTACTGTCTTCACGCACTTGTGTGACACCTGCCTGGAAACAGATAGCAAGGACCGTCTGCTCTGACCCCATCTCATCCCCTATAGGGATACCCCAGACGTGTCCCACTCGGGAGGCAGAGCAGCTGTCTCCTGAGTTGCTGGGTGCTACCTCCTGAGCCTGTCAGCGTGATGTCCCCCCAACCAGCGTGCATCTCCTATACCAGCATAAATAAAGGGGGAGGGGTGGAGAAGGATGGAACGAGGACTTCTGCAATGTAGCAGGAGCTTTAAAACACACGAAGGAGGCAGAGGGTGTCGGGTCTGCTGCAAAGGGAAGGACCATGGGCAGGATCTGCATCCAGAGGAAAAGCATCTGGAGCCAAAGCTAAGAGGATGGGTGGAGGTGGTCAACAGGGATAATAAAGAGAAACAACCTGGTTAAGACATTTTAGCAGTTTCTGTGAAGGAACTCAATTATTCGTCCACTTATTTCTTCATTCATTCCTTTGACAAATATTTATGGAGCAATTGCTGTGTTCCAGGCTGTGGGGAATAACTCAGTGAATAACTCGAAAGCATCCTGTTCCGATCCTGTTCTCATGGCGTTTTCATTCATTCATTCATTCATTTCAGAAGAAAGGCCATAAACAAGTAAACCACTAGGGCAATAGGATATTTTCAGATAATGATAAATGCATTTTAAAAAATGGAGAGGGGAGATGAAGCACAAGAGACACACTTGGGAAACTCTCTACATCACATGGTTGGAGCAACATCTCCTCAAGAGTCCCAAAGGGCAGGAAGGAGAGACGCTGATGGCAGAAGTGTTCTCAGAAAGGGCAGAGTCGGACAGAGGTGCTGGGACAGGAATGCGACAAGCAGTGAGATGCTGTGTCATTACAACATCCAGGATTTCAGAAGACCTGGACACACAAAGAGGAGATTTTAAAACGCTTATCAGCTCCACATCTAGACAGAGTCTGCCAGTCTTTTAATTAGAAGGAGGAGCGAAGCAAAAACTTATGAGCCTCTATTCCTCCATTCATGGCGGGACTCCCCTGAGAAAATCAGTGGGGGCTAATCTCGGACTGCACCCCGGCAACAGGTGCTGAAGAGTGAGCACAGCTCGGAGAACGTGCTCAGCCAAACTTCCTGACGTCATCGTCAGATATAAAAGCCTTCGAAAATATATCTGCCTTGTATCTTTTTGGAAGATGATAATATGCCCCGGGATGAGGAGGAACTGTGGGAAAAATCAGACTTTGTCCCTGAGCATCAGGGGAATGTTAGGTATACCTACCCACATTGCCCCTTAGGAGAATGAAAGAGCATCTCTGCAAGCCTGTCCTTCTGAGCTGGGCTCAGTAACGCCTCCATCAGTCAGGTTTGGTTCATGACCACATTGGACATTTAAAAGTAGTTTCCACATAAATTGTTTACACTTATTGTATGAACATTCTCATAATGAAACCAGAGAGATTCATCTGAAAGAGGCTTTCTTTTGGGCAAAGCATACAGTGGGTGAAGATCTCTGGGAGAGTGAGGTCACTAGCTGTGTCTGTGTCCAGTGACTCCGAATGTCCCCATCCACCCAAACTTAGCAGCTTAAGGCAAGATCAACCTTCATTTGTCCCTTCACCAGCCGGCCTCTAGTGGGTCTCCATGAGGATGCCTCTCTGCTTCCCCTGGAAGGCTGGGGACAGCGCTCGCTCCTCAGCTGGGGGCCGGGACTGGGTCCACACTGAGCTCCTCAGTCTTTACCACCTGCTGTGCATCTCTAGCCAAGGAGCATCGGGGCAGAGGGCACCCCCCAGGCAGTTCAGGGCTCCCAGGCTGCACGCCTGGACCCTGGCGAGGAAGCTAGAGAGGGTAGAGAAATCACCTGGTGAGGAAGCCAGGACGCTAGTGTCCTGTGGCTCTTGCTCAAAAGGGAGCCCGAAGGCCAGCACAGGGTCGTGGGGAGGGCACCGTGGCGACAGACACACCAGGGGCTGCACACGGGCATGAAAGTCACTGGTGCCTGCAAGAAAATATTGACAAATGCACAAAATGCACAAATGCAATATCGACAGACATCGATCATCGTGCTTTCTCAATATTCTTCAGGAAACTACTTTTTTTCAAAAACAAACAAACAAACAAACAAACAGTTAAAATTCGTAATGAGATACCTGCCAGTCTTTCTTCAATGCCTGCCTCTGACACCTGTCCTCCACCTTCTCCCTGATCGCTCTCTTCTCATATCCTATTTCTGGGTCTCCTAAACACACGTGTCTCTCAATAACAATGAGCAGTTGAGGGCAGCTTGATGAGAGCCATAAGGATCCAGGACCGGGCACAAACATGGGTTCCCATCCTGTCACTCACCAGGTGCATGACCTTGGGGTCCACTGAACTGCTCTGAGCTTCAGACTCCTTAAAGAGAACTCAAAGTGCCTAACTCATGGGGATATTGTGAGGACTGAAAGGCAATATCTATAACACACTTGCAGAACGCAGCAGGCCCTCGAAGGAACTCGATGGCACGGTCTGGACTTGAAGCTTTCCCAGAGCACCCCGAGGCTTGAGGCTGGCTGCATCCCTCCAGGTGCGTGGTCAGTAAAGACTGCCCCACCAGCCAGCAAATTGAAGCTAGCACAGTGCCTGCTTTTTGCATTCATAAGAATACAGACACACTTCTGCGTGCACACAAACACAACAGGAAAGATAAGGCAATGTTACAGTCATTCTAGACTGGGCTGGAATTTCCAATTTCAGAGAAGAATGGTGTTTTTTCCATCTTCCTGGAGAACACTCATCTCCTAGTCACCAATTTGAAAAGGAGAAAATTAATATGTAGCTTGCAAAAGCTTAAAGAGAGAAAAAGAACCAAATAAACAGCCCACACAGTGCCCCAGGTACAGAATGCCAGCAGCCATGGGAAGCAGGGTGTGCAAAACTTGTGTATTAGAGCAGAAGCAGACCATCTCCCTAATGGCAGGGGAGCCCACCATGTGTTAGCTAATTTCACAAATTAGCAAGTAAGGGGGAAAAAAACAATTAAAAGAATTAGGGACATCGAATCGTGGTGTGTGCCGTGGTCTCTATTTGGACAACTATAATTTAATCTTACTTATGTAGGGTAATATTTCACAGTGTACTAATGAGTGTGCTCTTGTCTCTTTTGTAAAAATATTGGAACATTAGTAATATGAAACCTTGCTGCCGCTCTGTGTTACTCAGCCGCTCCTGACAAGAGGTGAGAGGTTGTCGTCCATGACCGGGGGGCGGAGGGGTGGGAATAACAGGCGGACGGGAATCCAGAATTCATGAGGGACTACAATGAAGGCAGAGCTGTGTTCACTGAAAATTGAATAAACACCAACTTAAAGAGATGTATTAAGTGACATGTCAATAGTAGTCTTCTTCTGGAATGATCTAAAACTGATGCTTCTCTGGGAGATCAGAATTATCATTTTTTTAAAGATTTTATTTATGTATTTGACAGACAGAGATTACAAGTAGGCAAGAGAGGCAGGCAGGGAGAGAGAGGAGGAAGCAGGCTCTCCTTGGAGCAGAGAGCCCAATGCGGGGCTCCATCCCAGGACTCTGGGATCATGACCTGAGCTGAAAGCAGAGGCTTTAACCCACTGAGCCACCCAGGCGCCCCCAGAATTATCATTTTTAAAGGTATATTATATGCCAAGAAGCAGTACTCCTGGATTTTCCCATTTCTACCAAAGAGTCTCTCTTCCTCCAAGACAAGAAGGCGGAGACCGCTAGTTAGGCTTCTTCTCTATTTCATTTCCTCCCCATCCATTCATGAACACTGTCCTCATGATTTGTATTCAGTCCTCCCTTCCAACTCCTTTACGCTTACCCTCATCCCCGGAGTGTGGGACAGCCCCCACGTCCACGTCTAGCTTCCCCGTCCTTTGTCTCCCTTCCATGGCATACTTGCTTATGTTAGACAGATCTTAAAATGCGCCCGTGAACATGCCAGCACACAGCTCAAGAAGCTTCTGTGGCTCTATGTTATATTCTTGTGTTTCTAGACCCAGATTCAAGACCCTCCACGGGTCTCTGCCTCTTTCATGCTAAGCATATTTCCTCTAAACCACATAGAAACCTGATTTTCCAGTCCAGTTCTTGGGAAAACGAATTCATTGGATCTCTGTCTTTCCAACTACAAATGAGCCAAATTAACTCTAGGTTCCCCTTTACCTCCATTTTACCCTCTTTACTTTATTTAGTTTTCAGTCAACTCTTTTTTAAAAAGATGTATTTATTTATTTATTTGTGAGAGAGAGAGCATGCAAGTTGGGGGAGAGGCAGAGGGAGAAACTCTCAAGCAGGCTCCTGGCTGAGCATGGAGCCCTAGGTGGGCCTCAATCTCAGGAACCTGAGATCATTACAAGCCAAAATCAAGAGTCCGGAGCTTAAACAACTGAGCCACCCCGGAATCCCTCAGTCTATTCTTGAATCCACAGACATTACTCATCCAAAGTTCCCCTGAGACCTTAGATGTGCAAGTGTAAGGATAGGTTCTCTTAGTCTGATGGACACTTTCAATGGCATCTCTCCTCAGCTGTCTCTCCTGTTAGCTTTTGTGACATTTTTCTTTTCTGGATCTTCCCCTCCCTCTCTGACCACTTACTGCTCCCAATCTGCCTCCATGATCTCTTTCTTCTGATTTTCTTTAATTTTATTATTCCAAGGACTTTACAGTTATCTTCCTACTACTTTTATTCTCATGGCTTATCTACCTGGTGTATGAGTGCTCTGGAAAGTTTTGGATTTACATGTCTACATTCCAGCCCAGGTCTGGAGCTCTAGGCACTCGTGGACAGATGAATGTCTCATTGGTACCTCAACTAAAATTGGCACACACTGAAAATCATGACATCATCTTCAAACACTGTCTTTTCTCTGCATTCCCTGGCTCACCACCAGCATCAACTCAATGTATCCCAATGAGATTCCAAACCCTCCTCACTGCAGCTGAACCCAATAATGTTATCCTTAAATTACCCAAGAATCCACCATCATGGCATTATAACAGATCCATTGTCTCTTTTCCTTTGAAAGAATTCCCTCAATTTGTTGGATCTCACTTTTCTTCCCCATTGAGTCCATCCTTGAACACAGCCATCGTGATATGTCACGTCTCAAGGTTCCTCTTGGAACTTCCCAACTGGACTCTTTCCAATAGTTTCTAAAGTCCTTCAGTAGAAGCCCACGCTTGTGCTGTGTACTGTGTGGCCCTCTATGACCATCTAGAATGTGCTTCCTGTCCTACTTCACTCCGCCTCAATCTTCACACAGCTCAAAGGCCACTTTCCTGACTCCAACCCTCTTCAGTCCTCAGGGGTCCTGAGAAGACCTGTCTTCCATTCCTTACCATATCATCCTATAAATTGTCTACTTGTCTTTCTTTTCCTCCAGATCATATACTTTAAAGGCAAAAAGATTGTCTTACGAATTTTTATGGCCCCAGTGTCTGGCACATTGTAGATGATCAACATTGCCTTCGTGAATAAACAAATACCTCTATATTATATAATGTTATATTACAACATTTTGCACTCCCCTCCTGGAGTACCAAGGTAAGAGAATTTGCTGTCCTTCATCACGTATGCTCTAGTTGCTAATCTCATGTTTGGACAATATCTGTGGCTCCGGGTTGAGATCCCGAGGGTCTGTAACCAGACAGTGCCTGGCATGACCGAGGGAAAATACAGCCAGAGTTCCCAGCCAGTTCCTGAGCACTGTCCTCGTTCCCTCCCTTTTGGATTCACTGTCCCACCATTTAACACTTGAACTCTTAGCTGCTGAGATTTGGAGTGAGGGGCTAATTAGTCAACAAGACATGACAACATCCTGCTACGGTGAGATTACATACACCTACGGGTGTTAGCAGATGCGGAGTAAAATCCAGCAACTTGAGGGACCTGAAAATGGTGTTATCTTCCAACAGCACACGGGAGAATGTTCCAAGAGATAAAACACACAAGACAAATGGTGTCTCTAATTGAAATGCACGGGAAGAATGGGGCCCATAGAATTCTAAATACACTTTCTGTTCCAATGTTCCTCCTATATGGACATGGTAAACCAGATTAACAAAGCATTGTGAGTATTTTTAAACAGAAGAATGAATTCTTTCTAGAGGGGCATACTCCAGAGACCATAAAAATCTACAGACATCACACCATGTTATAGTTTCTGGTCTGTGTATAATGTGTCATTTATTCCTTCATATTAATGCAAAATGCATGTGTCTTTATTTGGTGGAGGAGAAGAAGGATGTTTAGAAACCCCAGGGGATTCCTTTCCGCATACTACTCTTGCTAATTATAATGGTGCTTGTGATGTCACAGAAATCAAATCGACGCCCTCAGATTCCCGCCCCGGCCCCCAGGGCCTCGGGGCGCGCGGCTGCTCCTAGTTCCCGAGCTCGGCGCTGGCCGGTCTCTGAGCATCACGCAGCCGCGCTCCTTCAGGGCGACCGAGGTGGCCGCCACTGCAGGCTCCCGGGGCCGCTCGCAGGGTCCCCAGGCGGGGCAGGAAGCCCAGTGCAGGGCGCCCTCGGGCCCAGCCCTGCGGGGGCCGCGGTGAGCCCCGGAGCTATGGACAGAGCCAGGCACGGGGGCATCAAGGAGCAGAGCGATCACACAGGGCGGAGAGGGCTTCAAGACCAAGAAAGGTTCATAAAAATAAAAAATGGGGAGGAGGGGTCCCTGCGTTTCGTGAGACGATCCAAGAAGTTTTCTCTGAGGAAGTGGCATTAAAGGAAAGACACAGGAAAGCCGCACAAAGAGCTGAGCCAAGACCTACGCGGGGTTGGTCTGCCAAGGGCCCCTCCCCCGGCCCTCCCCCGCCCTGCCCGGGACTCCGCCCCGCCTGCCCTTCCCGCCGGCTGGGCAGCTGCGCAGCCTGACACACCTTCCTGCCCATCTCCGCTTCCTTCCTCCCTCCCTCTCCCCTTTCTCCTCCCTGCCCTATGCTCTTCTCTCCCCTCCCCCTCTGGTCTCTCTCCCCTCCCCCCTCCTCCCATCTCTCTCCCCTCCCCCTCCCGTCTCTCCCTTTGTCTCTCCCCTGTTCCATCTCTCTTCAGGAGTCCGGTGACTTATTCTATCACATCCGCTAAAGATGAAGCCAACCGCTTTTTCCAAAAAGTCTCCCAGGGGACTCTTCCCCACTGAAGTCTGACAGACTTCGCACAGTACCACGCATGCATGATTTACTTCAACCCTCTTATTTAGTGATTTTAAATGAGTATCGTCAGCACCTCTGGGGAACAGCCACTGTGACTAGTACACACTATTTTGGTCAACATGTAGAAAACAAATGTAAGATCAATGTTGTATAAAAGACACGGTGAGTTTGGCGAAGCTGGTGCTACATGTAGGCTCATGGCGGATAACCCCAGGGAGGTTCCGGGGGGGTGGGAGGTGCCCCTCCTGCCGGCCCACCGGCCTCTGCCAACGTGTCCATTCTCATCCTTCTGCATTTTGCATGTCTGGCACCTGGTGCTCTTCAGAGGAAGACGTGGTGTGGGGCGAGGCCACGGGAAAGTCCTCAGAGCAGCCAGAGAACAGGACAGGAGTAAGGAAAACCAGGAGCACCAGGGTGGAGAGAGAAGAAGGAAGAAGGGAGGCAGCTCTCCCTCCAGGATGACCCTGGCGCAGGGGAACGTGGGAGGTAACTGCTGCCTTGAAAAAGCCCTCCTCTCGGAATCTTTCCCTCCTCACTTGTGTAATGGGGATAAAACCCACTGGCCTCAATAAGAAGATGGACGAGTGCTTTGAAAAGAACAAAATAATGATACTAAGTGTGTCATTACAGCTCATAAGCACACAGCGAGCTATGGACGATGGCCACAGTGAGCACGCCATCCCCCTGGCAGGAGAAAGAGTCGACGAGGGCTGCATCCCAGAGGCCAAGACAACAGTCCCCCTGTGGCTCCTGGAGCCATCCCAGCTTCAGCACCCACCCTGTTGACCTTGAGCCACACTCAGCTGCACATGAGAAAAGGCAGGGCACCCAGAGCTGGAGACAGAAGTGAGTGCTTGCAATGAGCCTCTTACTGTGATTCACAGGCTCCCCCTGCGTGTCCCATATTGCATACAGCACACAGCGTACAGCACATAGTGTTGACATGCACCACGGAGAGCGTCCTGGACCGCACGTCACATAGCGTATAGCATGTAGCACCACACTGCATAGCTGCATATCCTGTGTAGCGTACATCGCATGTATTACGTAGAACATAGCACAGAGAACATTTAAAGGAGCCTCGAGAATGTAGTTCACCAAACAGAGAGGGAGGGTATTGCAACGTGCAGAGCCTTTCCGGGTGAGTAGGAGCCTGCCGGGGTGCATGGAGAGGTTGATGTGAGAGTGCACGTGGAGACCTCCAGTGACAGGCTAAGGTGCTTATTCCATAAGTGCTGGAAAACACAAGCTTTGTTTTAATGGAAAATCAGTCTGGAGCCAGGTGGAAGAGAGATTGGAAGGTAAGGATCCGCCTGGAGGCAGGAAGCCCAGGGGCTGCTTTTGCAGCTGCGGGGCAGGAATGATCTGGGCCTGAACCTGCGCGGCAGCGATGGCCAGAACAGAGACCGCCCCGATAAGGGGAAGGGGTGCACATGCCCCAGAGAGGGGCTAGCTTTCTAGTTTGGCTAATTATGGGATGCCGCTAATTAAAGGTGGGCGATATGGGGAAGCAGCAGGCTTTGAAGGACAGGATCAGGAGCAGAGAATGCAGATGCTTCGTCCCTTTGGCCCCAGGGAGGAAGGTGGTGGGGTGGGGTGGGGAGTGGGCTCGGGCTGGGGACCCGCAGGCAGAGCTGACCAGCAGGCTTCGAGCTGTGCGTTCAGCATTCGACAGAGAGTTGCAAATGAAATACAAAGGTTTCAGAGTCGCAATCATAAAATTGGAAATAGAAATCTTAGTTGTCGATACTAATGTTGAGAAAAGAAGGATAGCATTGGGTAAGGGGAGGAACAGAAGGAATTGCGGGAAAGCACAAGTCTTAGCATTGCCACAGAGCATGAGCAGGACTGGAAAGTGACTGCAGGAGGAAGGAGGGACATGGAGACATTGCAGAGCCGTCTCTGAGCGCGTCATGGGCACAGCAGCTCCGCCCCATCATGGGAGAGAGTAAAGGTTGGGGTTCGGGTCTGACACAGTCATGCTCCTGCACCTGTGGGGCCCATGCAGTGCGAGAGCCCACCGTCTGCGGAGAGCTGACAAGCCCTGAGTCCACCACATGCGGCCTCTTTCCGGGGGAGAACACTCTGCTTGGACCCTTCTGAGCTGGATGTGTGTGTGTAGGTGTGTGGGTGTGGGTGTCATTTGCGAAACGGAAATCTTGGCTTCACTGTGGAAGGGTGCAGACCTCCCATTGGACATACAGAGGTCCCACCTGAATGTCAGAAAATCCTTGCCTCTGTTTCCTTCTCTATCTCACAAGTATGTTAGGTGCCATTGGAGAAGCCATACTTTTCTTGGTGCATTTCTCTCTTTCCCCCCCAGCCTCCAAATTAGGCCCCCGTGGGAGACGGTGGACACCTGCGGTTGTCTGAGAGGAGAGAGACCACCATCACTGGCCCATAGTCCCCAAAACAGCTACACATGACAGTAAGGGCTCACGGTGTATTTGCAATTCTAAAAATCGTGAAGCTTATCCAATTTTCAGATTTTCCTGAATACCTTCAATTGAATCACAGATTCCTTCTCGACTCTACATTTTTCAAAGTGGAATTACATATAACTCTCCATTTTTCCTTAGCAGAGATAAATCTGAGCCTGGCCATCTTTTATCTAAATAATTAAAAGCATGTAATACAAATGCCCTCTCAGCTCCCTAGACCCAGCGAGCTTTCGCTAATGATGGAAGAACCAAACAGTGAGAGAACGGGGGCACTCAAGGAGGTCCCGAGGAGGCAGAGCAGTGAGGAATGAAGGTGACGTCAAGGATGAGATGACGACACGGGCAGAAGGAGTGTGTCCAGAGCACAGGTGAGGGAGCGGGGCCGGCTGCAGGGGCAGTACATAGAGCCAGGAGACCAGACCTGAAGGAGCAGGTGTTTAATGGGTGAGCCCATCAGGGGGCCGTTTCCCAGGCAGGAGGAAAACCACTTCCCGCTGTTGCATTTATGGCTTCTCAGGGCACAGTCAATTTTTCAAGCCAGGCAGCCCAGACAGGGATCTCTGACTTGCACTTTCTTTGGATCCCGCACAAATCAATAAGGACCTTAGCTTCCCTATTCATAGCATGGGCAGCAGCTCTCCACGGGGCACTGCGGCAGAGAAGGCTCAGTCCTCAGGAACCGGCCGCCACAGCTGTTGGTCCTTTGGAGCTGCGGCAGGCGTGGGGGTGGGGGGTCCGGGCCAGCTGGGATTGCACCCGTGGCCCTGAGCGAGGGAGACAGCAGGCCTGTGAGCCAGAGAGAACCAGCACTCAGGGTCCCTCCCTGAAAAGGCACCAGCATCTGTAGGCGGAGGAAGGGGCGAGCTCTGGAGCCGTGCTAACACAGTTCTGGCAAGGACAAGATTTCCAGGAGCGCAGACAGGTGCCTCCTGCCGACCTCTGGCAGGACCCGGACTCGTGCCCATCGCAGGCCCGTGTGAATGGGAATGATCTGCAGAATGGAATAAGCACCAAACAGCCGGAAACAGGTTCTACCACAGTGACGCCAAATAGAACGGGGTTGTTCAGAAAATGACACACTCCCACGTCACGGCCCCTGGTCGTTTATGACACGCTGCTGCAGAAGGTACGAATCTTCTGGTCGAGGTGTTTTGTGCCCCAGTTGTCAGGCACAGACAGGTGCAGTTTGGGGAGAAATGGAGAGGAAGCAAACGAAGGGGACCCTGGTGTTCGTGCATCTCGTGGGAAGCTGGCTGTGTGCCTGATGTTTTCGGAACGAAGGCTGTTTATGACCTTCTCCCTTTGATGAAGGAAATTGCTTGGCGCACACGCTTTCTAATGTGGCTTTCATAGAATCATCCAGAGCAAGGAAGAAAGCAAGAGCAAGCGAGTCTGTGGCGGCCTCCCTTGAAAAATCCCCATGGGCCACAGCAACACTCGGAAAGTAATGGTGTGAAGCCACTTCCCCGCTCCCCATTTTGGATGGCAGATGGCAGGTGCATTTCTGCAGGAGGAGCTGCAGAAGGGGGCTTAATTAAAGAACGGGCTGGCAGCGTCCAAGAGATCTTGAATTGCCACCGTGTGGGCCTCCCTTCCCCTTCCCCAGAATCTTTTTAACTCCTTTCACGGTGGGTCATTGTCCTCATTGCAGCCTAACACAGTGAGTCTGGGGCTATTATTTCCCTGTGATCAAATGGCCAGGCAGAGATGACTATCAGGCCAAGAGGCCCTTCTGCGCCGACTCCACCATTGAAATGGCTCTCGGGGATGGGGCCTCAGCTGCTGCCCGCCGGGCCGCCTCTAATTATCACTGGGACCCAGCCTGCTGGTCACCTTCCGCCCTGCCATCTATGCTGAGTGGCTTTCCCTCCCTGGCTCATGCTGCCAGGCCTGCCTTTTGTTCTATGTGGGATCCAACGTCTGTGTCCCTGCAGATGGAGGAGACCGTCCCTTTGGCACCAAGGCTCACTGCCCGGAGTGACCGGTCTCCCGCTTCTCTGCTGCAAGGCTGGATGTCCTTCTTGGCTCAGATTCAAAACATTTTGGAAATGAAGTGCTAGAAAGCAGGGGGGGGCGGTCCCAGTCTCCTATGAGGGGTGTGGAACCTGAAGATCTGGTAGGGGAGTGGATTTGGGGCAAAACCTGAAGGTCAACAGAGGAATGCTGATTCCCAGGGCATAAACTGGGAGAGTGCGGAGCCATTTCCGGGAGGTGTACACGCCTGACCTCCTGACCAGGAGAGTGGAGACCTGGGGCTCCAGGTCAAGGAATGCCCTGCAAGGGGCACTCCCAGTGCGGGGTGCAAGGGGTGGGCTGGAGCCAGACCTGCCCTGGGGGAGGCTGCCTGCTCCCAAGGGCTAGAACAACACCTGCCTTCAACAGCCTGGAGACGAGGAAAAGACGAAAAGAAGGGTCCCTGCCTCCAGAGAGGAGCAAGGAGAGAGTCTGGAGGAACCGGCTGGGAGGGAGGCAGACGTGAATCATCCCAGAAGCCCCTGTCAAAGTCGCTTCCCCTTGCACTGCCCTGCTGGTACCTAGAACACAGCTCCGTTGACAACCGGAAGCCAGGAGGGTGATGTAACTCATTAAGGTTACAGAACTAATTAGCGGCAGAGCTAAGACCCTGTTACATTATTTCCTTATTTAAGTTTTGCAAATGTTTGAGGGAAGTATGTCTCTGGGATTTTATGACCCTTTTATCTTGAGTCCAGAAGAATGTGCTTGCTGCGAATCAGTATTAAGGACATTACGCGCATTGATACATATGCACTTGATCAGTAATAATCCCTATTTATTAAGTTTCTATTCTGTGCCACGTGTTTCTCGGATGTAAACAGCGCTCTGTAGTATGACCCAGCAAGGTGGGCAGTGTTGCCGCTGTTCTGCAGGTAAAGAAATTCTCACCAGAAAAGCTGAAGAAGGCGAGAGGTGATAAGGGCCAAGCACAGCCATCAGGGGAATCGGGGTGCACCCACAGGTCTGCCTGGTTCCAGAGCCAGACGCAATCACACTCCCCAATGCCCAAGATCTGCGAGGGACAAGATTTATTTTTAACAAAAGAGAAACCCCACAGAATCATCTCAATAGGTTTTCCTTCTTAATCTAAGGAACGGAGGGGGAAGGTCTAAAACATGGAAATGCAGGAAACAGAACTGTCAGATGTCATTAAGCCAAGCCACCTTCTGAGAGTGGTCAAGCCTTTCTTTCTGCCCCAACAGGGGCCCTGAGGCCGGGTTCTCCTTCAGAAGGTTTTCTATTCAAATGGTAAGAAGGGCTACTTCCTGTGTAATTGTCCACAGCCACGGGGCCAGACTCACGGAGTTTACTGAGCACAGACACACACACTCACTGTTCCTACAGCTGTGCACGCGCGCACACACACACACACACACACACACACATACAATTGCACGGAACACACTCTTGCACCAGGGGCTTGATCCAGCTCTCCGTTCAACCATCCAGAATCTGACATCCCAAACCAGTGAGAGCATGGGCAACAGGATAATCTGATTTGAAAAAAAAAAGAAATCTGCTGTCCACAGACGTCTTGTCTCTTTTAACTGTCTTTAGCGTCACTATTCTTTCCCATTTAGCTCCTTCCTATTTACATGTATAAACAGAGTCAGAGGAAAACTTTTATGACCTAAGGCTGCATTATCTGGTATTTCCTATATCGTGCTGGGGGAGCGTGTGGACTCGTGACCAGCCCTGAATACCCACAATGCACTTGGAGCCCTTGCAGACCCCCCGGCTGCCAGGGGAGCTTCTCCCCTGTGCACACACACAGGAGGGCTGTCCTGCTGTTTTGCCCCCAGGAATACATATCAAAGGTTTCCATGGTGATGCAGGAGCAGATAAGGCTTTTATATGCTGAGATTATGAAAGGGATTGTAAACTCGCATCTATTAATCATCACTACTTCTTGGAGCAGCAATGAGGTTATTTTTCACTGATCCATTTAGCCTGTATTAAACACCAACTGTATGCCTACAGCCACGGAATTGTTCACCATACAATCCCGCTGTCCCGCAAATAGGTGTGCTGTGTGATGTTCATTCTCTTTAGAGAATTTTGGCACTAAAAGCATCACTCAACTGAGAAAATGTGAAAGTATTCTATTTCAGCCAAAGGGAGCCCGTTTGGAAATGGGAGCAAATTTTCCACAGACTTAGGTGGGGTTTTTTTGTTTTGTTTTTGTTTTTTTTGCTTTTGTTTGGTTTGGTTTGGTTTGGTTTTTAAATCAAGTGTCTTTTGTAAAATCAAGCCTCAAGGATGGAAATTAGCTGCCTCTGTCCTGAGAATCTTCCCGACCCTTTTCTCTTAAACAGATTGTCCAGAGCACTCTGGGACCACCACAATGCAGACACGCACGGCTGGCTAGCGGCCTCATTTCAATAGAGAGGCTTACAAAACATGCTCCCAGGCTCCTGAAGAAGACTGTCTTCTTGGGGGCTTGGGCCTGGGGAAGGACGGCCACATCTCAGAACTATCCAGAGCAACACAGATTCTGTGCTTTTCCAGATACGAGAAGACCCAAGAGCATTAAACATGTCAAAAATTTAAAAATCACCTTCATTCAAGGAATTGAGGGAAAGGAGAGGAAGAGAACAAGGAGGTCAGGAAAAGCGTTGTAGGAAAAGGTTACCTCCACCATTTCTCCACTCTGGGGGTCACCCCGCAAATATGCCTCCTGCAGACGGGGGATGGAGGGCGGAACCCATTACCATTCACCCTTTATTACCAGAAAAATGAAAACCAAGTGGTTAGAGGATGCCAAGAAGCAAAACCAAGTCAGCAGAATCAGCAAACAGCCCAAGGTGCAGTCCACTGCCAGGGGAGCCCCAGGTACAATGGGCAGCTCTGTAGACCGCAGGACATCCTCCCTCTGCTGCAAAAATCCAGCCACCCCTTGGAGGGGTGAATCTATTGGAGGCCACCTTTTGTGAAAGTGATGCTATCATTGTGGTTGTAATTTATGCAAAGAAATTCTGCAGCCCGCGATGATTAAATTATAGCACACAATGCACGGTCTCTACAGCATGCAGCCCCTCTGGGTTTCTCACTTTTATCTACATCAAGATCGGGTCTGTGAAAATTCAGTACACATGGTTTTCGACCTGAAAAATGGAACGTTTCCACGTGTTTCTGTATGTTTCTGAAGCAGAGAGAAACACACCACCATCTTTACATCCAACTGAGTCTGGGAGGCAAAGGCAAGCAATTCCTTTCAAGAAGCAGCCAGATTGGGTTTTGGCGGGGACATTCAGGGGTGAAGCTGGGCAGCCGATTTGACTTAAAATGAAGGCACGGGGAGTTCGCCCCCAACCCTGGAGTCCTGCACAGGCCACAGAAGACCCGCTGGGATGTGCCTCTCCCCTGCACCAGCCCTGCCCCCGGTGCAGCCACCCGTGTCCCCACAGCCACCACATCGGCCTTGGTAGGATGCAGGCGACCGAGAGGAGCGCAGGACTGCGGCGGGGCTGCACTCCCCAGGGGACGCGCTCCGCCCCTGCCTTCCACGGAGGGTGCAGGACTCCGACAGTGGACTCCGGGTGACAGACGGAGCTGGGCTGCGCCAACGCCACCCCCTCTTTAAAGCGTCACAACCTGGGCTTTCCGTGCCCTGTTTGCTATCAGCGTATTTTTTTATTTTGGTTTGGTTTGGTTTTGGGTTTGGGTGTTTTTGTTTTTGTTTATTTTTGTTTTTGTTTTTAATGTATCTCCTACCCATGTGGGTTGATGAATTCCCAGACCAGCTGCCTTTCTCCCTCTCCGGACAAAGACGTGGCACTTCTGGGAGGGTCTGTGCCAGCTCCAGGCGCCCAGGAGCCTTCCGCTGGCGGGTCACCCTGCGGGCGCTGGGGCCCGGGCTTCTCCATCCGCGGCGCATGCAGCCCCAGCCGTTCCCTGCGCGCTACATCTGCAACCGAGACGCCGGCTTGGGTTCAGCGCTGGATGGACCGGGGGGCTGCGGGGCGGAAAGACCCTGAGAAATGACGAGCGCGGGTTCAGGCTGCTTCTGGCTCTCCTGGGGAACTCGGGAAAGAATAGCTCGAGATTGATTCCTCCGCGCGCTCTGACCTTCCGAGCATCGGGTCGAGCCTAAGATCTATCATGTCAGGGAGGAGGAGTGTGTGTGTGTGTGTGTGTGTGTAAGGAATCTTAATTCACACTGAAATCCCAGGGAACACTGCTAGCTATCCCTAATGAGGACAGATTTGGGAATCAATAAAATGTTTATACAGCCGGGTCTGGCGTCTAAGACATACACACATGCATGTGCACACACAAACACACGTACATGTGCAGATGCACAGGCACGCGCACACACACTCACACACACACGCACACACCCCTAAAACTATTCTAGGGCTCAAGGAAAAGCTGACCTTGGGAAATGTAATTTCCAGTACAAATTAACGTTCAAGCCGGGAGGCTGAGCCCATCCTTGGAGGGCACCTGCACCCACCCACCATCTCATTGCACTTGGACTTGGCTGAGGAACCCTACAGACAGCAGCTCGGGGTAGGTGGCTGGCCCAGAGGAGGCCGTTTCTGTGGACCTGGGGCACATGTCACAATCTGCCAGGGTGTTGGTAACAGTGACGATGCTGTGGCCCCCTTCCACCTGCCCCTGCGTGTGTAAACACAGAACGCTGGCCAGTGGAGATGCGCTTTCACTCCGCACCTTCCCTCCTGCGGGAGTTGTTACCAGCATTGGAGGAAAAGGCCCATCTGGGCCAGAGTGAATGAGAATAGCACGGGCAGGCGGGGCCGATGCAGTCCACACCGTGTCGGCTCCTGGAGGGACTGTCCTGCTGTCCTTCTCCAGGACTTTTTGAGACGACCTTCTCCTTGTGTCAAAGGCACTTAGGAGAGCATGCACAGTAAGCTGTCTGCTTCTCTCTCTTCCCTTGATTTGGTTCCAGCAGAGAAAGAAAGAAATATTAGGACATAGACAACCAAGAGTAAAGACACTGATAAAATTATTAAAACGAGGGGAAAAAATTCCGTTATAAGATAGCCTATACCATATGATTCTCTTATAACCATGCTATGTAAGATATCGATCTATGGAACACACAGGAAGAATATGTACAAGCGTAAAAGAGAGGGGCGCCTGGGTGGTTCCGTCATTTCAATGTCCGCCTTCAGCTCGGGTTATGATCCTAGGGTCCTGGGATGTCAGGCTCTCTGCTCAGTGAGGAGTCTGCTTCGCCCTCTCCCTCTGCCCCTCCCCTCCACTCATGCTGTCTTTCTCTTTCTATCAAATAAATTAATTAAATATTTTAAAAAACTTAAAAGAGGTCGTTGCATTTTGATGGTGTTATAACTGCTAATTCTATTTGATTTTCTGTCTTTTTAATTGTTTTTCCTAAATTAAGTAGAATGAAATGAGTACCAGTATGGAAACAGTACATTTCTATGACCAGGAAAACATTAACTTCAAGGAAGCAATCTGACTGCTGTTTGCCAGCTTCACAGAAATTAGCACATGTATCACTTAAAGTTCCACTCAGGTAACGTTTCCAGTGGGTTTTCTGTCTTCACAGTCCGTATGTTCTAAACTTTAACTCGATCCCTCTGGACCGTAAGAGTACGTGTGCTCTAGACCACTCGTTGGTCCCAATAGTATGGTACTGCCCTGTTTTCTCACAATAGCAGAACCCCAGTAATCAGCCGGCCATGTGGCCAGTGGCAACGAGACGGCATTTCCCAGTCTCCCTGCTGTGGGTGTGGCTCTGTGACGTCCTGGACGGCAGGATGTGAGCCAGAGGGATGTGTGCGGCTGTCAGGCCCATGATATCAGAAGACGCCTGCTGGAAGCCCTTCCCTTTCTCTCTGACATTCAAGCTTGTGCTCCGCTGCTCGAGCGCATCTCCCACGGTAGCCCTGCACGTCCCTGGCCTGGCAGACTCGTCGTAGCGGCCACGACTCGGGGCCAGTCCTGCCCCAGACCTGGTGTCCAGGGGGCTTTTGTCAGGGGACTCACTTCCCAGGCCTCGGGGCCAGATGGCCAAACCGAATCTTAGGCAAGTGCCAGGTGCTCTGCTCTGGAATATCTGCCCAGTTCCCCGAGGTTGTCCAAGTGTTCCTTGGTGTCCAGGTTACTGGTTACAAATCTTTGTGTTTTGGGTCAGTCTGCTGTGAAGTGCCCATCTCTGCTTCTTCCCCAGTGGTGGCATCACCCCAAATCACCTGTACCAGCCCCTATAAACTGTGAGGGGCTAAGGGTGCCCTTACTAAAGGCCTTAGGTCTTGTGTCTGAGTAGCTTCCTTCATTCAATATCGAGGCGAGTGTATTGATTTCTGTAATTGCCTTAACGTCAAACCTCCTCTCCCAAGACAGCCTCTTGTGTGTGTCCTGACCAACACAATGAATCCAGACTACGGGTGTGCGAACCCCCTGTCAGGGACAGGTGGCATCTCCGTTGTACCTGCCTCGCGTGGAGCAGCCGAGGGCGGCCACACTTCTCTCTTTGGAGGCTTTTCGCTCCCATGATTGGTCCCTGCCTCCCGTAGCTAGTAAAACTGAGCCACAACCTCTGTCTTGCTTCGTTTTCTCCTCCTTCCATCTGTTAATATCTCCGCTGGTTGCAGATATTTACAACGAGTGTAAATCTAGTCATTCTGAGCTTAGGGCTGAGGACATCCCCCAGGTTCGTTTGTACCACACCTCTTCTATCGAGGCCTGAAACATGCCTCCTGATTTCACATGTCCCTGCTCAGAGCCTCGATGCCCTGCCTCTGCTCTCAGAACAACACAGAACCTCGCCCCGTAAGTATCGAGGTAGGCGACCTGCGTGTTTTCTGAGTGCTAGCGTGTCCGAAGCCTGTTTTAAATTATTCAGACATTCTTTGCCTCCAGGCCATTGAAGATGAAGTCTCTTGGAGTATGCAAATATCTGAAAGGCAGAGCCCTATAATATTCCAGAAACCGACACTTTTCCTGGCCTCAGATACTGACCATTGATTCAACTTCTCGGTAAGATGCCAGTCAAAGCTCAAATATGTCTATTCATAGCTCAGGAGTCTCAGCCTTGGGAAACATCTTTGAGCTTCTGCACAACAATAGCCAACAGAGTGAAGAGACAATGTATGGAATGGGAGAAACCATATATTTGATAAGAGGTTAATATCCAAAATACATAAGAAATTATTATGTGTCAGTAGGGGAAAAATTAAATGGGCAAAGGACATGAACAAACATTTCTCAAGAGAAGACAAAAGGTATTCAAAGTCAACAGTCAACAGGGAAGTGCAAATCAAAACCATAAGATACACCCCTACCTGCTAATGATGGTGATTATCAAAAAGGCAAAAGATAAGTGTCGGTGAGCATGTGGAGCAAAATGAACCCTCGTACAGTGTTGGGGGGAATGTCAATAGGTACAGCCATATGGAAAACAGTAAGGACGTTCCTTATAAAATTAAAAATAGAACTACCTTGTAATCCAGCAAGCTCTTCCACATAAAATTAAATCAGATCTGAAAGAGATACCTGAGTTCCCGTGTTCATTGCAGCATTCATTCACAATAGCCAAGATATGGAAACAATCTAAGTATCCATCTTGGATATATCCATGAATATACAACAAAATATTATTTGACCTTTAAAAAGAAGGAAAACCTGGGGTGCCTGGGTGGCTCAGTGGGTTAAGCCTCTGCCTTCAGCTCAGATCATGATTCCAGGGTCTTGGGATCGAGCCCCGTATAGGGGCTCTCTGCTCGGCAGGGAGCCTACTTCCTCCTCTCTCTCTGCCTGCCTCTCTGCCTACTTGTGATCTCTCTCTGTCAGATAAATAAATAAATAAAATCTGAAAAAAAAAAAAAAGAAGGAAAACCTGTCATTAGTGACAACACGGATGACCCTGGAGGACACGATGTTAAGAGAGATCAACCAGATTCAGGAAGACAAATACTACGTGATCTCACTTGCATGTGGGATCCCAAGCATATGCATTCACAGCAGCTAATAGTAGGGTGGTGGTTGCCAACAGCTGAAGGGAGAAGGATACAGGAAGATATTGGTGGAAGGACACAAACTTTCAGCTGTAAGATGAATAATTTCTGGGGATCTACTATCAGCCTGGTGGCTGTGGTCAGGAACATGGTATTGCAGGGGCTCAGTCCGTTGAGCATCTGATTCTCGATCTCAGCTCAGGTCTTGATCTCAGGATTGTGAGTTCAAGCCCCACATTGGCATGGAACCTACTTAAAAAAAATTTGGCATTGTATTCTCAAAATTTGCTAAGAACATAGATAATTAAGTGCTCTCACCCGCCCCCATGCACAGAAAAGATAACTATTTGACATGACAGGAATGTGAATTAGCTTGATTATGAGGATGATTTCACAAAGCAGATGTGTATCAAAACACCAAGTTGTACATCTTAAATAGTCACATTTTTTTTATTTGTAAACTATACCTCCCTAAAGCTGTAAACAAAGCAACACACAAACGAGCCTTTGATGTCAGGGGGCTCATTGCTTCCGTACTGGCGGTGGACCCACCACCTGGACACACTCTGTCTCCTGTGCCTCAGGGAGAGAGGTCCTCTGCCCGTGCCCCAGCAGCACAGACCTGGGTGCCACTCCCACTCCAGAGGACTGCTTCCGTTTTCCTAAAAAGTCACGCAGGGAGATAGAGGCCAACTCATCACCTTCTGCGTCATTCCCTCTTTGGGGAAATTCATCTCACTGGCAAACTCTAAAAGTCTTTAGATCACAGCAGAACTACTACATGTTGTCTTTTCCTCAAATTAACTAAAATCTGATCCAAACATCTCTTCAACCTGCTGATGGAAATCAATCTCAGTCCTGTTTTGAGCCCTTCTTTCTTCACTTGAACAAAATTCCAGAAGGTTCTCTGTAGTCCAGACATCTGCCCTTCAGCACCAGGTGTCCAGCAGATAAACCCTGCCCCACCGGCTCCCTTTGAGGTAGGCTGTATCTGAGCTGAGTTTGGTCACAGGGATACTTTGTTAATTTCCTCAAGGTCATTGCTCTGCTTTCAGTGGCCTCAAACCTCCCAGCATCTCTGGTTGAGGCAGGGACGTCCCTGGGACTCACTGGAAAGCAGTTATGATGACATCATTGTGAAGCCATCTCTCTCCTCATCCCCTCCTCTGCACTCGCCGGGTCTGCCAGCCCCCACCTCCCATTGTTGATAACTCCTGCTGTTTCCCCCACTGACCGTTGCGCACGATTCCTCCCAGTAAACCTAAGCTTCCAAAAACATGGCCTTGAATCATCTCCTAGCTGCTCAGACACTTCTGCCTTTGGTCTTGTGGCACGAAACCATTAGCAATCTCGGAGGGAAGAAAACACACAGTCTTGGCTATTTTTTCAGAATGGGGGTATGGAAAAGTGTCCATAAAAAGAGAAACACACACAGATTCTTTGGTAACTTACTTAAAAATTACACTATTTGTACTGTTTTTATATTTAATCAGTAGGTTCTTGGCGAAGGTCCAGAACGGAGGCAGTGAACACACATTTTCTCTCCAACCCTGACTGCCAGGGGTAAGGCACATGGTGACCGAGTGGACCGTGAGTGGGGCTGGCCAGCAGGGGTGCGGTCACTGGGGATGGGTGATCTCTCATCTCTCTCTGCTTGTTCACTTGTGAGAAGGTGGCCTGGCCTTAGTTCATGTCGGGGCTTCTCAGAAGCTCTTCTCCCTCCCCGGGCAGGCCACAATGGCTAGGCTGCTGGACGAGTGTGGCATGACTCCATGGAGCTTCCTGCCCACCTCAGGAGACAGATTGCTGCCCATCCTCGCACTAGAGCTGAATGTCTATTATATCCAGAAATCAACAAAGTTTGGGACAGCGAGATCCCAGGTCTTAATCTCAATTCTTACCACCATGTGTGAGAATCACCCCCAGTGTTTGGTGTCAAATGTCTCACTGAGGGCACGTGACTTACCCACACAGGAATGTTCACCTGGACCTCGGGCTGATAGAGGCCGGCAGCCCCAACCCCCCGGACCTTGGGAGACATGTTAAGGACAGTAAAGCTGGGCTAAGGTGGTTTTGGGGGACTGGTGACCAGGCTGAGGTGGGGGTAGGCCTGGAAATTGTGTCCCCTGAGACCAGAGAAATGCCTCAGATACAAATGAGGCAGCAGAGCCGTCTCCATAAATTGCAGCCTGCAGGCCTTTTAGGGTGTCAGCTGAACCCGGCCGTTAGCCGTATTTAGTTGCTAGCTCCGTACGTTCTGTAGAGCATTACCATAGCAGTCATCTTTCAAGGACCCTGTTAGCACCGGACGAGGGAACACAGTGGGTGGTGTGACAGAAGAAAGGAGGGAGGGCAGCTGCGGAGGGAGCTCACACGAGGCAGCTCCTGGGGAGAGGGGTTGTCTCTGTCGCCACGGCCACCCTGATGGAACCCAGGGGCTCACCTGGGGCTCTTGCTGATGCAGAACGTCAGACAAGAGAAGCTCGCCCTGATGCGCTCGGCGATGTGCCTGCTTCCCTCGCACTGAGCCAGTGTCCGTGGTGCCCGACTGGCACCGCAGCTCCCAGCTGGGGACAGGAAGTAGCGGGTCACCATGGACACTCACGTTGACAATCGAGCAGTTTGGCCACCACAGGTGCACTCCGAGTGTGAGCCCGTGGAGATCCCAGGTCCACAGAGACCCGTCCTCGCTCCCAGCACACTCCAGTGGGGACAAGACTAACAGGGACCAGAAGACGTTCTAGTCCAACCCACTGGCTCTATCTTAGTGGCTCTACATATATATTTTTTATTCATTTGAGAGAGATGCAGAGACAGAGACGGGGAGAGCATAAGCAGGGGGACAGGCAGAGGGAGAAGCAGAAGCAGGCTCCCCTCTGAGTGGGGAGCCCGACATGGGGCTCCATCCCAGGGCCCCGGGATTAGGACCTGAGCTAAAGGCAGACGCTTAACCATCTGAGCCACCCAGGTGCCCCTCAGTGACTCTATTTTTAATTTTTTGTCTATCTTTTTAAAAGTCCTCTTGTTGGAACCTTAAGTATGTCCCTTGTTCCTTTCTTTTCCTCTTCAGTTTTGTCTGAAAAGATCAGACGCACATTTTGCTCTGTCCATTATCCGCACCTCCTTGGGTAGGACGTCTCCTTTCACTGAGTCTGCTGATCTTCAGGTGGTGAGTTTCCACAGGGCTCCAAGCCCCTCCGCCTGAGGCATCGTCCTGCCCCGGGCTCTGGGCAACGCCCCGAGTGGTGCAGGTGCCCCTGGGGCACAAGGCCGTTTTCTCCATCCCAGGGCCTTCGGGGTGCCAGTCAGCTCTGGATCAGCACTTACGGCTAATTCCTGCTCAAAATCCCCTACTCGTGCAGAGAGTTGACCTGGGGCCCCCACATGAGGCATGCTCGGGATCCAGAGCAGCACGGGGTTTTGTGCGGTGTCCCCTGATGCAGAAGGCCAAGTCGCCACTGCTTTGCCCTCAGAGGCGTCACATCTCCGACCCCATCCCTGGCTTCGTAGAGCTGCTCGGCTGTTCAGCTCAAGGCACGTCCACTGGCCCCACAGATATCCCAGGGCAGCTGTTTGGTTCTTGTCCCCTAAGATTATCTCTCATCCTGATAGCTGTTCACGGTTCAGTTTCCACCCTGCTGATGCCCCAGTCCTTACGTTTCCCCTCTTCTCTGACACTGTGTGTGTGTGCACATGCGTGTGTGCATGCGTGTGTGTGCACGTGTGTGTGTGTGTTTTAAGTACATCTATGGCATTTTTGAAAATGAGCTTGATGGTACTCGGCATTCCTTTGCATCTGGGGCAGGAACCTGGGCAAGAGGAAGTGGGCAGCATGTTGTCTACTCCACCTCCTCTGGAAGAATTTGCCCCCACGTAAGCCCAGGGAGCAGACAGAACCATCGTGTCCGCTGATACGAGAGCCAAGCGGCCCGCAGGGAGCCACGACAGCACAGCGAGCCATGGTGCTGGGCTCTGAAACTCCGGCTCCACGCCTGGCTTCACCCTCATCCTGTGACTGTCTCCTGGGCCTCAGTGTCCACCCGAAGGGACGCATGGCCATCTGCAACGGAACAGGGCACCGTTCAGCAAAAATGTCAGGGCACCTCCACCAGGATGCATGCCACAAGGGACTTTGAGCCCCACATCATGGGGACCATGGTGGCGTGGCCTGCTCCTGAACAGTGGCGCCTTGGGCCTGGTCACTTCAGGAAGCAGAAGGAGGGAGCGTCTGGCTTGGACACTAGGGCACACAACCCCCTGCCCTCCCGGCCCCACCCTGCTGGGCTTTGGGGACCTCGGGTTTCCCCGAGCAGAGCTTGCTCAAGCTTCCAACGGGCTCCGAAGAGTGTTGCATATGTGTTGTGACCAGACCATCTGCATGTCCTACATCAGGCATGTCACTCATCATGGGACCTCGGCACAAGCCCGGACCTTCTAGCATCTCTGCCACCATCCACAGAAGGGGCAGCAGAGGCTCCCCTCAGGGGAGTCTGTGAGGTCTCATGTCCTGGCAGAGCTCATAGCACAGAGGGGCATTGAAGTGTGAGCCCCCCTTCTAGAACCACGTTATGGAGAGCTGGGGTTCCTTCCAAGCAAACATAGAGGTTGGGTGAATCAGGTAACCATACTTTGTCTAACTTTTTATTTTTTCGTTCCGTTTTGAATTTTCATGAACTAGTGTATCAGCCCCTCCATTGAACCAAAATAATACCTTCCCCAAAATACACTCACGTGCCTTGGTCTTTATTTCCCTTCCATGTAAATGAGGGTGATAAGCATTATTTCAAAGTGTGGTTAGGTGATAAGCAGGAAAAGCATTATATGAATATTTGGCACACAGAAAAGCTCAAAAGCGTGCATCTATTAATATTGCTATTGCAGAGCAGCAGTAATACCGTGAGGAAGCCGCACAAATACATATCAGAGGGGAGTAATACGCAATGGCTTTCCGGTGCACCATCTATAGGGCCAGAAGGCAGCACGGTCGCTGTGGTCCTGCTGGGATTCAGAGAACAGGCTTCCATGCATGCCCCACTAAGGACTGAATGGAGGGCTGGCACCCTCCGCTCAAGCAATGTCTCAGGTGACTGAACACCTGGGCGTGGCTTTGCAAATATTTGCCAGCCAGGGGCTGCTTCTGTGCTGAGCCCCCGGGAAGACTTCTTGGATGGATTCAGTCCTGCACATTGACGGTGGTCCATGTTCATTTGAGCCCAAAGGGCAAGAAAAGATCTCTGACTGCAGGCTACCTTTCAGAAGCAAACATCACCGAGAGGCAGTGTTTATATGACCTGGAAGTGAGCTTCCATCGGGTGCCAGGGGCAGGCTGTCAAGGGATGAGCATCACGGTGTGGATTACTTAGGGAAACATTGTAACTGAGCTGGGAAAGCCTCGAGGACCTCAGATTCCCATAGAGAGTAGTCTTACCCCAAATTTCTTGTGTTTGTACCTTGCTCCAGACCTCCTGCTTGGAATCTCTGAGGCTAGAACCTAGTTATGTGTTCTTCAGCCCTGAAGATCCCGAGTTGGGCTCTTTGGGCTCCAGGTGATGACCACTAATGTGCACGCCCCCCCCGCCCATTGTGTACATGGGAAAGCACAGTCGGACATATGGAGTCTCCTGCCCCACCCTCATCAGTGGCAGAGCCAGACTCACATCTGAGCATTTTGACTCCTGGTCTTGAGCAGTTTCCCTGGCACAGTGGGTCTAAAACAACCCCAGGAGCAGAGGCTGAGTCCAAGAAATGTGTGACCCAATGAAGGCAAGTGAGGTGGGAGTGGGGGGCCCAGAGAAACGAAGACCTGGTGGGCTCTGCTTCCCTTATTTAGCGGGGGGAGCCCTGCACATGGGTGAGTGAGGGACCACATGCGAGGTAGTGGTGGCCAGTGACCGGGGCAGTGTTCCCTCCAAGAGCTGCTTGTGGACCAGGACACACTTGTTGCCTCCTCCCTTCCTCCCTCCCTCCCTCCCTCCCTCCCTCCTGTCCAGGAATGCAGACCCATAACTGCAGCTACCAGCACGCACTTCCTCATGGGCTGATAAGGACGGAAAAGGACCTTCACAAATTCCAAAGTCTTAATTCCATAATGAGGAAACAGGCTCAGAGTGGGGAGGCAATTTCCTCAAGTTCCACCAGGCCATGAAGGCAGAGCCAGAGTGGACACCCAACCACAACTCATCTCCTCGGCTTTGACAGTTAAGTCTTGACTCATGTCACCCCTGAGGGTACCAATTTAACTTCAAAAATATTAAATAAGGGACAGCCATGGGGATAGTAAAAAATTAGTGGTTGAGAATTCGTGTTTGAGGACCAGACTTCTATGGCTCCCATCCCACGAGATAACAAACCCATCCCCATGTGGCGCAGCCACACCCCAAAGTCACAGAGCACCGACAAGCATGAACAATGTCCCCACCCCTGAAACAATCTTCTCGGGTCCTTCTATGAGGCATTCTCCAGGGACTTGGGTCTGGGTTGGAATGCAGACTACCAGGCCCACCCCAGGCGTACACACTCTGAGCCCCTGCGGGTCAGGCTGAGGAATCCAGTCCCCCAGGTGCCGGCCGTGTACCCCAAGGTTTAAGAAACACTGAGGTAAGACCTCAGAGCTCCGGGTCAAAACATGTAACACATAAGAAAGACTGATTTGGCTACGACATCTGCTCTTCCTGAGAATGACGTGTTGGGTAGCCACTTTAAACCAGCCCTCGTCCTCTGCCCTGGGAACCCCGGGCAACAAGACAGCCAGGTCCCGCTTCCGGGGCATGGATCATGGAACCCTGGGAAGCCAGACACAAATTAGGGTTACCTGGTGCCCGAGGTGGGGGTTGGTGCCGAAGTGGGAAGGGAGTGGAGGTCACAGAGGAACACTCTGATGCCCAGAAGGGCGGTGGTCCTCAGAAGACGCGGCTGGGCCACATCCGTGCAGACAAAGAAGACCTGGTCACTCACAGGAAAGCTGTGGTCAAGGCTTTTCTGAAATCCTTCTGTCCTGAAAGTGGAGACCCATGCAGACCCCACCTCCTCAGATTTGACAGTTAACCTTTACTCATAGGACCTCTGGGAGTAACGATTAAACCTCAGAAGTATTAAATAAAGGACAACTATGGGGATAGTAAAAGATGAGTGTTGTCAGGGGTTGGGCAGGCGGGACGAGCACACAGAGCACAGAGGATGCTTAGGGCGGTGGGACCACTCCGTCCCACTACTCCGTGTGACCCTATAATGGTGGAGACCTGTCATTTTATTATGCATTTGCCCAAACGCCAAGAGTGAATGAACCCTGATGTAAACTAGGGGCTTTGGATGAAAATGATGAATGTGTCATGGCTATGATCATGGTTCATAACGAATGTGTCACTGTGCTGGGGATGTTGATAATGAGGGAGACTGCGGGGGAGGGACGGGGGGTGCATGGGGTATTTCCATACCTTCCCCGAAGTTTGCTGTGAACCTAAAACTGCTCTAAAAGAATTCTTAAATTCTAAAAAAATTCTTAAAAAACAATAAAAATAATAATTAAACATCACTGAACCGTTTACTTGTAAAAAGTGTTCTCTGTAAAACTGTGCTATTCCAGGAATCAGTGTTTGAGACATAAAGGGTCTTGCCCTGATTGGAAGCCAGGATCAGGCCATGGGTCTTGGGCCGGTCACCGAATCTGGTAAACTGGGGGAGACACCCTGTCCCCATGCCTCTCATCACCTCATGTGGCAGGTGTGGGGGCTGCTAGGGTCAGTTCTTGGATCTGTGATGTTCTAGGGCAAGTCTAAAATGCCACTGGGAAAAGACATCAGAATCTCACAGAAAGCAAGAGCAGAACAGCACAGGGTTTCTACAAAACCATAAAAATGTGCTTTGGGGAACATAACAGAAAAGCACATGCAATAGTGTGGGACCCGAGTCTCGGCATATGTAAAGTTTATAAATTACTCTCGTAGGAGCCAGGGTAACATCTGTTCTGTAGAACCCAGCAGAGGGGATCTGGACATTTGAGAAGAGGCTCTGCAGTTACTACAGTTGGCCCAGGAACATATGGATGGTATTTACAGTGAAAAGGTTCTCGCTCGATCATGTTTCCCTAACTGTGTACATCTGCTCCCAGGCCTCTCAGATCCGGGGGCACAGACTGCCCTGGGAAGCCGCCCACAAACACAGCAGGATAAAGCCATGGGCCCTGGCCTCTGGGTGGGCTCCCCGGCTGCCTGCTCCCAGCACCCCTTCCCTACCCACAGCCACCAAGGGAAATGCCCCGTAAGGAGGCGCCACCTGGCATGGTGCCGCCCGGACCACCGCGCAGTCACCACTGGTCAACTCCACAGTGGGCTCATTGGAAGAACACTTGCTTAATTTCAGATCAAAGCAGCACTTTCTGCTTCCTCTTCCAAAAAAAAAAAAAAAAAAAAGAATGTCTTGGAGAGATGAAGGACCCAATTAAGTTCACGGATGGGACGTTAAGTAACTGAATATCTACCTCCCACTTAAAATGACTTCCTCAGCCGCTGGGCTATGGTCCTTTGATCCGTGGTCCACAGTTACTGGCAGGGAGCTATAAAAGGTGCTGCTGATTGCCCAAGAGAGCGGAGGACAGCGAGGCGGTGAGGCTGCTTTAGCTCCTGACAGCCGACCACATGAAAGGTTGCCTCCCAATGCACGGCACTGGGCTCTGGCGGCTTTAAAATCTGGGTCTCCTCTGGTACTCAAAGGCCACCTGCAGGGGTCTCCAGGTGAAATCTCAGCACGAGGATGATTCATGGGCCTCTTTTTAGGGCCACTGGTGAACACCTCCACAGCTCAGAGCAGTCACCATGAAAAATGATATGGTTGAGGGACAAAGGAAAAGCAAAAATCTGCAAGCAAGGTCTGTGTTGGTTGAAACGATGACATCAATGCAGGGGTCACTAGGAAAGGACCATTAAAAATGCACACCACTGAGCACACAGATTCCACCACTACTGTCCACACACCCTCTGATGAGTAAAGATTATTGCATTTTATCACTGAACCCTGTCTGGTGAAATGTAAATGATGACATAGGCCCAAAGACCCTGTGTGACTTGCTCAAGGACCAGCTCATAGGCAACAGACTCAAGATTTAAACAAGTTTGGTTGGAAACTTCTTTCTCTCTCCCTCATAGCATCGCCCTGTGGCTTGAGCTTCTCATTTATTTTTGTTTGACAGTAGAATGCCCTGAACCTATTGCTCGTTCATTACCCAAGAGGGAAGTAAATAGAGACCGAGGCCACCCAGGATCTGCCAGGAGGTGGGTCAAAGCTCTGCCCATTACAAACTCCATCCTGATGTGGCTCAGAGGTGTTGGGGTGGGCTTTCCATCTCTGAGCTCCCCCTGCTTATATCTCACCCACACTAGTGAACCAGCTTTCTTGAACTTTCCTGCACACACATGCAGGTGTGTGTGTGTGTGTGTGTGTGTGTGTGAGAGAGAGAGAGAGAGAGAGAGAGAATTAACAGAGTTTAGGTTTTAGGCTTATAGAAAACTAGAGCAGATATTCTAGAACATTCTCATGCATCCTTCCTCTCTGCCAACAGCTTTCTGCGTTAGTGACATCTTGCATCCTTGCGTAACTTTGTTGCAATTGATGAACCAAGATTGGTACATTGTTACTGATTCAAGTATATAGTTGACATACACTCTATGGGTTAGCACAAATACCTCCAGCAAGACGGTATCATTCACAACAGTTCTACTGCCCTCAACCTCTTCTGTGCTCCCCGTGGGCCCATGGCAACCCCTGGTCTTTTGACTGTCTCCATAGCTCTGTATTTTCCGGAATGTGATACACAGTGCGTAGCCTTTCAGATTGGCTGCTTTCACTTGGTAAAGCACATCTAAAGTTCCTCCATGCTTTTTTTGTGAAAAGCTTGGTGCTTTTCAAGCTTTTTCTTTTCACTGTGGGAGGAAATGGCTGTCCTTCCTCCCCTGGACCACAGGTATCTTTCGCACTCTCTGACACAGAAAAAGAGAGGTCTGAGCTGGTCACCACCTGTATCAATGTCTCATGTCTCTCCCCTTGGAAATATTTAACTCCGGAGCTTCCTGCCTTCCTCGTGAAGCCTAAGAAAATACTCTGCAAGACTAGATGTTTTGTAGACAGTTTTTTAATTAGCTAAATAAATAAGAGAGGGCAGGCAGGAGGACTGGAGGTCTGGAGACAAGCGGTGGTATGTTGATGGCAAACCCACAAAGGGAGCCAAGCCCAAGTCATCAAGTGGGGGTCACTGTTCCAGGCCAGGACACCTCCCCGTCAAGATCCTGATTCATGATGTGTCCATTTTCCTGGACGGCAAGCAGAGGCACAACTGGTCAGCACTAGGGAGGTGGTCCACAGCCTATCTGTGGCAAGGTTGGACTGTGCCCAGGACACTCAGCTTTCTTCCAGAGGGGTCGGCAGACATCAGGGGTAGGAGGCCCCAGGGCAATCACTCCCAAACACGTCCATGTTTTTTGAGGAGACAAGAACTTTCCTCTCATTCATACCTGCAGTGCCTGCCGATCTGAAATGCCTACTGTGAGCCAGGAGAAATATGTTTCTAATTTCTTATAAGCCAGACCATAACCATTTATAGAAACCCAGCAAGGTAGGTTTCTTTGTTCTAATCTTTCAGATTGGAAAATCCAAAGTTCACAAAGTTAAGAGATCACCAAATGTCATCCAACCCGATGTGGGAGAGCAGGGAGGAGAAGCCATGTTCATTGGACCCATAGACCCTCGTGGTCCTCCTGCCATGTTGTGTCTTCCACTAAATCCAGAAAGCCAGGCTTTGTCCCCACTCATGGCCACCTCACCACACACTACTGTCCCTTAGGAAGAGACCCCAAGAAGCCTGGTCACTGAGGCAGACCTGGGCTGGGCAGCAGATGTCCCCTTGCAGAAAGCACTGTGCCTAGAGTGTGTCACCAAGACAAGCTCCTGCCTGAAACTTCGATCCACATTTTACTCACGAATTCTTTCAACACATAGTCTCTGCTTGTTAGATGCCACATGCTGTTGTGGGCACTGGAGATTCAGCAGGACATCAAATAGACGAGCATGCCTGCCCGTAGGAGCTACAGTCTACAAGAACTTTATAGAAGAATAAAGAGCAAAGCTTATGACAGGTCAGATAATGCTAAGGGCTGTGGTAAAAATTAGGATGGAGGTAGGGTAGGGTGTGTATGGAAGGAAGAGGGAATTACCATTGTAAACAAGGTGGCCAGGAAGCCGTATCTATTCAGAGACAGGGAGGAGAGCCCCAAAGGAAGAGAGAGAGGACAAAGCAGAGATCCAGGGGAACTGCCTTTCTCATGGAGGAAATGGCTGGTGCAAAGGCTTTGGGGCAGGAGAGCGTATGCCTGAAAAACTGGGAATTAGCAAGCAATGACAAATTTTCTCAGAAAGAATGGGCATCTCAACCTAACTTGTACAAAGGAGTAAATATCTAATATCAGGGTTTTTCTGAAGTTGTTGCTGTTATGGTTTTAATCAGAGCAGGGCTGGATGAGGAGAGACTGCTGGGTGCCACAGGGGGTGGAGAATAAATGAGGGGAATGGGTCTGTCAGGGGAGAAGTGTGTTTTTTGAAGCCGAGCCTCCATCCTTGCTCTCACCCAGTAACCTCAGCCTGTGCACAGAGGGGAAGAAGGCACATCCTGGGGCTCACTGCCCAGTGGGAGGAAGGCCATGAACATTCATGATCTGGAGTTGCCCAGATGGGAAGAGGGCGCTGAAGGCAGGTGAGGAGGAATCCCCGGGGAGGATGTGGTCAGCTGGGGGAGATGCACTGTCTTGAGCTCATTCTGGCCTCAGGCTTTAGTAGACAGTCTCCCTGCATACCAGCTAGAGAAAGGTTAATTTGTCTGCTTTTCTAAAGGCTCACTGGGTCCTGAGGGCTGTGGTGGGCAATTCCTCATTGCCCATCCAACCCTGTGTGCTCGGCTTTCCCTAGGACCCCGGGCTGCTCTCTGGGTTCCACATGAGGCTCTCAGGCCTCAAGTGCCTGGCAGTGATGCACACCAGAGCCAGTGCTGAGGATCTGTTCCATGGTCGAGACTGGGAAGTTGCTCCCCTTGTAGCCACCTGGGGGCTGGTGCAGGCTTTTCTTGCCAGAGTAAAGGAACTGTCCCAGGAAGATGGTAGCAGCCAGGGCTCCCCAAAACCGAGCAGAAGGAACCAGTCTCAGCGCCTTCCCCCTGCAGGCAGAGGACCACAGAGCCAGCCCAAGGAGGGCAGGTTCATTTTGCACACTGCAAGTGGAAAAGTGAAAGCTTACTGGTGCACCTGTCCTTTGCTGGCAGCAAGCTTGCAGAAAGAACTGGACCCCTTCAAGGGATAAGCTCTTCTTAACCCACTATACCCATATAGTCCAGTTTCCAAACAAGGAGAAAACTAGGTCTGAGCTCTTAGCAGAGTTCATGGTCTTGGCAAAGCTGTTGCTAAAACTCTGCCTGTCCCAGGAGAAGGAGGGAAACTGGAGAAGGGAAGTTGGGAGAGCCTGAGGGCCTGGTCCCCGTGGGCTATCACAGACCCTAGGGGATCGGTCATGTGGCCCTTCGTCACACCCAGGTTGAGGTTTGGAGTGCCAAACCCAAGGCTCCAGGGATCAGGAACTTCCCACTGCCCCAGGTCTGCCTGGGCCCCACCCCACCTGCTTCCTCAAGGTCCTGGGGCAGAGGGGGTCCAGTGCGGGGCTGGCACACCCACCGTGGAGGGTCTGTCCTTGCTGCAGGCTGTTCACAGATGCCCCTGCACCAGCAGACCATGCTGATGGAGGCGCACACTTGCTGGGAGAGTCCGGCCAGAGGAGACTGTAGCTCAGGAAGTTGCAGCAAACACGAGAGGAGGAGTCTCGAGTTTCTGGGAAAGGGGAACCCGCACGTCTGCTGTTCTGTGGGTGCCGCACCTGGTACGATCCCAGTCCTTATACGACCAAGGGTGAGCACCTGTGTGCAAAGATTTCAATGGAAACAGCTTCCTGAACGCACACAGCAGCATGGGCATGTGAGCCATGTAAATGACCACCTTGGTCCAAGAACCGTGCCTCTGCTGGCCCCCGGTCCTCGATCGCACACCCCAGGCATCTGGCGGCGGGCCCCTGTCTTCATTCAGGGTCATTAACTTAGCAAATGACGATAAGTTGAGAATTTTGAGAAGATACATTTTGGTGTTAGTCTTCGTGACTACATATTACTACATCTTACTCCTGTTCGATCTTTGTTGTGTTTTTAACACTCACCATGAAGTGACCAGTCTTTGCTGAGCATCTCTGAGACGACTCACACATCCTGCTGGTAAAGAGTACTGGCAGGTGCACAGGCCCCTTCTCTCTCCTCACCCTGCCCTCCATGGCTGCCTGAGGTCAAAGTCTCTGTCCTCAAGGGCATTCTCTGGTCCCAGGTGGCACGTGCTTGCCGAGGTGTGCTCCCCCTCATGACAAGAAGACGTGCCGTGCCCTCCTCGGACCCTTTCCTGGCCCGGTTTCCCTGCACAGAAAGTGTTTCTTTCTCTGCTGGTTTAGAACCAGTTGTCAGATCTCAGTTGTCCTCACTTTAGCCATGAGCACATGTCCACTGCATCCCCTTGGTGGCCAACACTTGCAGAATGTCACCATGCTCACTCCCAGTGGACAAGGCCCAGAGCTGTGAGGCAATTAGTGAAGAGGATGGAACTAGGAACCCAGGAACAGAAGCAGACATGGAGGCGGAGCAAATGACCCCCAGAAGTCCCCCAGATGGCAGGGCACTCTCTGCCTCCTGCTTCCTGCTCCAGAGTTTCTCCCCTGAATCCTGCTTCCAAGAAAATGAGTTCAAAGCAGGCACCTGCTCTGTCTACCCTGTTCAGGGAAAGGAAGACAGGAGCAAGTGGGCCAGGAGGGTGAAGAGATCTCATGAGAGCCACTCTGTCTGCTGCCCAGGCTGTGGGGCCAGGTCCCAGGGGTAGGTGGGCCTGGGCTCTGCTGGGAGGTGAAGACAAATTCCCTCTCATGTGAGCCATGGGCCCCTACCCACACCTGGGCTGAAACAGAGGGCACCGTCGGTGGTTCTGTGCCTTGAATAAGTTTCTCCCATTCCCTGAACATCGGGCCCCTCGTGTGCTAGCTAGTGGGGAAAATAGAAATGCCTACCTTCTAAGGCTTTAGTGCAAAGCAGGATACTCATGCAAAGTCACGAGCATCTGGGAGGACAAGAAGCACTTGATGACAGATAGATGCTTCTGCTGCCTCTCGAACTACTAGTACGAACACCACCACTGGCATCACTCTCACTCCCGGCCGCCCTATGCCAAGAACCTGGCATCCGAACTCCCCTCTTCCCCATTACCTGACCCCTCTCTCTGCATGGCTTCTTCATCCCCCCATGGACATCTCTTCAGAATGGACTCTGAGTGGGGCAGAAAAGGGAGATAAAGTCATGCCTCCTCCGCTAGAGCAGCCTACTTGCCAAGAACATGCCCCACACTTGAACCCTCCCATCTTCGTTCCACCTCCACCACCTGGACAGCAAGGGCAGGAGAAGAACTCTGGGTGACAACAGGAGAAATAAGAGGGCAAGTTCCCTTCATCACAGCAGCGAGTATGCTCATAACCACGCAGAGATGCAGGTTTGCAGAAAACTTCTCAGCTGCGTGTTCTAAAGGGGTCTTCCCAGCTCTCTGATCTATGTGTTCATATCATCATGATCATTGGGACAGATACCTATCGGGTTTGTCAAACCGGAAGCGGACTTAGAGAGACGACTGAGGAAAACAAGCCTGACTCAGCAACCCCTCTTAGCTCACACTGCTGGGAAGAGGTAGGAGACCCCGAATCACGCCTTCCGACCCTTCAACGTCTGAAGGTGATGCTCGCTCTGTGGGAAGAACGATGGGAATTCAGGCAAACAAAAGTTGGTTACAGGCTACCTTCTCCCCTCTGTGCCCATGGTGACGGGGATGACAGGAGCAAACAGCACGAAGGCTTCAGCCCCACCCACAAAAAAAATGCTGGAGGGACCAATTCTACCACGTTAAGACCGAGAAGAGCCCCCAGCCGCACACACCCTCTCCTGAAAGCTGCTTGTGTGACGATCCAAGCTGCATGTTTGAAAACAGTCCCATGACCCATGGCTCTCCTCTTCTTTCCCAGACCGACAGCAAAGGCCCGTGATGATTTCAGAAACAAGGCACTGTCTTGCTAATTTGCTGTCAACTCAGGGGTGACATGAGTCTGTCCACAAGTAGACATCAAACCAGAGGCTGTGTGAGAGGGTCTCCCTTTCTTCCCGAGGCAACAAGAAAATGTCGCTAAAGCTGAGGGACCACATGCACATTTCCTGTGCACCAAAATATTGCCTTTGAAGTCCAGGGTGTGATTGGGTCTTGCTTCAGAGCACAGGTCTGGTTCGGCAGGACACCGTCTGCCTCAGGGCTGGGTCACGTGACAGGTCTGCAGTCTTGGGCGAGTTACTTAAATTCACGTGCCTGATGTTTCAGTCTATGGATAACGTCAGGGTCAGGTTCCAGAACCACGTGGAAGTGAAGATCCCACATGCTGGTGAGTTAGTACCTTGCTTCGCACACCCTCAGTGCTCAGAATGTGGTCCTAAGGAGTTCATTCAGTTCTCAGACTTCCGTCCCCAGACAGATAAAATCATACGAATGTCACAGAAAGGAAACCGAGGTCCAGAGAAACTGAACAGTCTGCTGGGACATGTGGCATGTGACTAAGAACCCCAATTTGTCATAGACATTAGTTTATTATCCAAGAAAACAACATATTCAATAAGAATATTCCACGAAGGACCTCTGAAAGCTAGACCAACCCTCAATTTTTAGCCACAGTTTTATGTTTTCCAATGTGACAATTTCACAATCATCTAATTAAGCAAACTGGTTCATTACCAACAACAGCGAGGTGCTAATTCCAACCCAGCCTGTGACTTCCTTTTCAAGCTTGTTTACCTGGGATTCCGTGTGTAACTATAGAAAAATCCCACAGCAAGCCCGAAGAGGGTGGGTTGCGGGGAGTCTCCCGTGTAGTATTTCTCCAAACTGGAGTCCAAATTCTCCTGGCCCCCCGAGGTTTAATTACCTGCTGTTTCGGGGGTGGCAGCCTGACAGGCCCTCCCCACCGGTGCGCGCACACCCACACTCCCCATGAGGGACAAAGGAGGGGAGCAAAGCCTGGAGTCTGCATTCAATTTGGAACTTGAAATGGAACTTTCACCTTTTTCAGCAAATTCTGTGTGTTCCAAGGGTTTAACTTTCTCTCCACCCCCTCCTGGCGCAGAAGGAGGAACAAGGGCAACGCTTATTTTAACCCAGAGTGTGAGCGAGAAACCCCTTTGGAACCTAGCAATTGGTTTTTGTTTTGTGACCAGCCAGTGCCACAAAAGGGGGACCCACCCCCTCCCAAGCATTGAATTAACCCTATGTGAGACGGGCAGAGGATTAAGAAGGTCGGTGCAGGCCCCATTCAGAAGGTTCCGAGGGGGGTTTTTTCCGAGGATCCTTCCTAACAAAGGTTGCCAAACTAAGTAGCTTTTTTTTTGTTGTTGCTTTAGCTCTGGCCTATTGTTACCAAGGAAAGCGACCTTTTCCACTTAATTGGGGCTTTAGAATTCTGCCTCTATTGTGTTTGTATATAGGAAACACTGCTAAGGGGCCATGTAAGTTTATGAATATAAGCCTTTTTTCACTAGGTGAACCCAAGGTAATTTAGCTATGTATTTGCACCAACTAATGCCGGTTACTCTAATAAAAAGAATCATAAAATAATAACCACAACGATAATGAGTTTCCATACAGCCCATTCCTATGATATGTCAGATGCTATAGTTGATGCTTTGCATATTTTGGTTCTAAGGGCACAGCTACTTGTGGGTTACCCACCAGAACTCTAAAGTTCCAGCAGACGGGAAGGGAGGGAAGCCAATGTCACACCAACATGCCACGCCCCTGGGCCCCAAGATGTCATTTATAACACTTTCTGGTTCTGCTTCGTTATCCAATCTTCTGTTTTAGGGCTCCAGTGAGATTATAAGCCTCAAAAGACAAGAGATTAATATGTATGTCTGCTTGGAGATACAGTTAAAAATGCAAATGCTTACAAGGGACAGGCGGGGAACGTCCACAGGTTCGTGGCGGCTGGCTAGTGCAAGACAGCAGGAAGCGGGGAGGTCTGAGGAAAACCTGGCTGACAGGTCTCAAGGACACTCCATCCAAACAGACATTATTTACTTATTTTCAAACCACTATGCCAACTGTGGGAAATAGTTCTGGGTTTGGGTTTGGAGTGGGGGCTCCCAGGGAGAGACAAATGCACTCTGCTAATGGTACCAAGCTGATGTGGCAAAGCTGCCTCCATCCCACAGACACAGGGTCCTGTGGCCTCCACGAGCCTCTCAAAACAGGAGATTCCATGTTCAGTTCCAAATCTGGCTTCCATGGAACTCTAGACCATGGGTCTTCAGCAGGCGGCTTTGGATGGGGCAGACTCCCTGTGGCGCTGTACCTGGCCTGCTTCTCCCCTTTGTGCTGTCTGCCTTGTCTGTGTGGCTACTTGAGTTTGTCAGTTCTGTGCCGGAGGGACTGCATTTCCCAGGGACCACTTTTCTCTCCTCAGGTGTAGGGTTACAGGAGCCCTTGCCTTCACCTTTTGCACAGAAGTAAGACGCACACCTAATTCACAAACTGGAGGTAGCAGAGTCTTTGATTCAGGGAGTAAGGTACTGTGCTCAATGGCATTTTCCAAATTTAGTGCAACCAACCAACCAACCAACCGACCAATGAACCAACCCCCAAAGTATCCATCTATAGGGAATCAAAGAAGATTCTGTTCATGGCATTCTATTTGCCCTGATGACCATGAACATTTTACACCTAAAATATCACACAGTTTTGTAAGTACCTAATAGGCCTCTGTAGAGAGTGTCTTTTGCCTGATATGCAAATGAAAATGAGAAAAAGAAAAGAAGTGTGTTCTTATGGAACTTGTCCAGCTATCCAGGAAGGTATCATCAAACAAGCATGGATGGTCTTGAAGTCAAAGGAATCAAGCCTTTGTCTAAGATGCGGGACTATGAACCCCCAATTTTCCTGGGTCTCCTTTTGTGACCCAGACAACGTCCTGGACATAAAGGGGCTTAATGCCTATTAAGTGACTCATCAAGTATTTGAAAAATGGAGTTGAATCTGGACATTATACCATTTTATATACTAAAATATTCGTGTTGCACTTGAAATGCTTCACAAGGTTGGAATTGAGCCTTTTAACAAAGTCACCTATTAGCAAAATTGACACTGGCCATAATGTGAGAAGATAAATGACAGTAAGATACAAAATAAGGAAATAAGCAGACAAAACCCCTTTGTAGCAGTTGCTGCAGAGACTTCAGAAGTTCTGCTGTGAAACCAGGTGCTCAGGTCCTCTTGACAGCTTGGAATCCTCACGGTTGTTTATAGTTCATACGTGTCTGTGATCAGCTTTTGTATCACAGTCCTAACTTTCTTCCAGATGGCGTAAAAATATCTACACTGAGAAACATAGCTATTGTAGGGAAATAGTCCAATAATGGAAAAAAAAAATAGAAATTGACAATTGACTGGGAGGGAGATAAAACACTGAAAACCACCAAAATTAATATGTAAATTTGTAAGATGTGTCAGTCTAGGGCTATTAAGAATAGCAGAAAACCTCCCTGCAGAGCCCTGATAATATCACTCGGCTGCACCACACGTTATGATGTTTGCT